>PPKU02000031.1:0-140384 GCA_003706265.2 Nakazawaea holstii | reverse complement strand
CTGAAAGTGTTTCGTTTTACTTGACAACAGACACTGCAGGTAGTTCAATTGTTGCTAGTACGGTTATTCCTTATTCCACTTTCACCCCATTGACAGCTCCAAAGGGCTATGCCACCACTGTTGCTTCGACATCAGGATCCGTCACATACAGCGTTGCTGAAAGTGTTTCGTTTTACTTGACAACAGACACTGCAGGTAGCTCAATTGTCGCTAGTACGGTTATTCCTTATTCCACTTACACCCCATTGACTGCTCCAAAGGGCTATGCCACCACTGTTGCTTCGACATCAGGATCTGTCACATACAGCGTTGCTGAAAGTGTTTCGTTTTACTTGACAACAGACACTGCAGGCAGTTCAATTGTTGCTAGTACGGTTATTCCTTATTCCACTTACACCCCATTGACTGCTCCAAAGGGCTATGCCACCACTGTTGCTTCGACATCAGGATCTGTCACATACAGCGTTGCTGAAAGTGTTTCGTTTTACTTGACAACAGACACACTGGGTAGCTCCATAGTTGCCAGCACGGTTATTCCATATTCAACTTACACACCGTTGAATACTCCAAAGGGTTATGCTACCACTGTTGCATCTACCTCAGGATCTGTGACATACAGTGTTGCTGAAAGCGTTTCGTTTTACGTAACTACTGCTTCAGATGGAAGTCCATATGTTACCAGCATAATTGACCCTTATTCGACTGCTACCCCCTCATCAACATTTGAAAGTTCATCATTGAAGGTAGGGTCTTCTTCTGCTCCTAGTTCAGTATTCACTACTATTTCGTCGTTTACTGTGTCTTCTTCCTCAATTGAAGGTTTGTCTTCAGTTGCTAGTTTCTCCGTATCAAAATCATTTTTGTCTACGAGTGCTTCATTAAGCAGCAAATCTTCATTAAGCTCAAATACAGGTTTATCGTCAGCAGTTGGAAGCTCATCAATTGTTGGAGTATCATCATCTGGTACTTTTGTATCATTTTCTACATCTTCCTCAATTGGCGGTTTATCAACAGTTGCTGGTTCTTCCGCATCTGAACCAATATCTCCCGCAAGTGTTTCGTTGAGCAGTATTTCATCAAGCAGTATATCTTTGTTGAGTTCTAACACAGGTGTTTCCCCGTCGGTGACAAGCTCATCTGTTGCTGCAGTTTCATCATCTGTTACGTCTGTATCAAGTGGTTCGTCTTCCACAGTTGGTGGTACTGGATCTTCTTTCAGCTCAAATACAGGATTATCATCATTGGTGGGAAGTTCATCTATTGTCGGAGTTTCATTATCTGGTACTTTTGTATCATTTTCTACATCTTCCTCAATTGGCGGTTCTTCAACAGGCGATAGTTCTTCAGTATCTAACCCAATATCATCTACCAGTGTTTTATCAAGCAGTGTTTCATCAAGCAGTGGATCTTTGTTCAGTTCGATCACAGGCGTTTCCTCATGGGTTTCAAGCTCATCTGTTGCTGGAATTTCAAGCTCATCTGTTGCTTCTGTATCAAGTGGTCCGTCTTCCACAGTTGGAGTTACTGAATCTTCATTAAGCTCAAATACAGATTTATCTTCATCGACTGCAAGCTCATCCGTTGCACAAATCACATCAACTGTTACATCTGTATCAAGTGGTTCGTCTGTTGGAGGCAGTGGATCTTCATTAAGCTCAAATACAGGTTTATCTTCATCGACTGCAAGCTCATCCGTTGCACAAATCACATCAACTGTTACATCTGTATCAAGTGGTTCGTCTGTTGGAGGCAGTGGATCTTCATTAAGCTCAAATACAGGTTTTTCATCATCGGTAAGTAGTTCAGATGTTACCGCAACCTCATCCGTTGTCGAAGATTCGTCATCTGTTATTTTTATATCACCTACTGCATCTTCCTCAATCGGAGGTTTTTCTTCAACTGCTAGCTCTTCCGCGTCAATTCCAATTTCATATAGTGTTGGACCTACAAGTGTTCCATTAAGTAGTGGACCTTCATCCAGTTCAAAATCAGGTATTTCATCATCGGTTGGGAGCTCATCTAACGCTGAAGTTTCATCATCTGTTGTTTCCGTATCGAGTGCTTTATCTTCTTCAATTGAAGGGCTATCGTCAATTGCTAGTTCCCATGTATCAAATCCATATTCGTCCAGGAGTGCTTCATGGAAAAGTGGATCCTCATTCAGTTCAAATACAGTTTTCTCGTCATCGGTTACAAGTTCATCTATTGGCGTTTCATCATCTGCTACTTCAGTATCAATTGTTGTATCTTCCCCAATCGGCTATTTATCATCAGATGGTTCTTCAGTATCTAAATCAATATCTTTCACCAGTGTTTCTTGGAGCGGTATTTCATTAAGCAGCGGATCTTTGTTCAGTTCGAACTCAGGTCTTTCCTCATCAGTGAGAACATCTCAGTCTGGAGTTTCATCAACTGCTACTTCAGTATCAAATGCTGAATCTTCCTCAACTAGCGGTATTTCAACAGTTGTTAGTTCCTACGCATCAAAATCATTTTCATTTACAAGTGCTTCATTAAGTATTGGAAACTCATTAAGTTCAAACGCAGGTTTCTCGTCACCGATTAGAAGTTCATCTATTTTCGGAGCTTCATCATCTGTTACTCTTGTATCATCTACTGCATCTTCTTCAATTGGAGATTCATCATCTGTTACTAGTTCTTATGTGTCAAATGCAATTTCCTCTAGTATTGGATATACAAGTGATTCATTAACCAGTGGAACTTCATTCAGCTCAAATACAGGCATTCCATCATCAATTAGAAGCTCATCAATTGTTGGAGTATCATCATCTGTCATATTTGCATCAAGTGGTACATCTTCCTCAATTGGAGGTTTATCAACATTTGCTAGTTCTTCCGTATCTGAATCAATATCTTCTGCAAGTGTTGGATCTATAAGTGCTTCATTAAGCAGCAGATCTTCAATAAGCTCAAATACGGGTTTATCATCCTCAATCAGAAGTTCATCAAGTCGATCAATTATCGGAGTTTCATCATCTGTTACTCTCGTATCATCCACTGCATCTTCCTCAATTGGCGCTTTATCCACAGTTGGTAGTTCTTCCGTATCTGAACCAATATCGTCCACGATTATTGGATCTACCAGTGCCTCGTTTAGCAGCGGATCATCATCAAGCTCAAATGCAGATTCATCATCATTGGTGGGAAGTTCATCTATTGTCGGAGTTTCATCATCTGTTACTCTTGTATCATCTACTGCATCTTCCTCAATTGGAGATTCATCATCTGTTACTAGTTCCTATGTGTCAAATGCAATTTCCTCTAGTGTTGGATCTACAAGTGATTCATTAACCAGCGGAACTTCATTCAGCTCAGTTACAGGTATTCCGTCATCAATTAAAAGCTCATCAAATGTCGGAGTATCATCATCTGGTATTTATGTATCATTTTCTGCATCTTCTTCAACAGTTGCTAGTTCTTCCGTATCTGAACCAATATCTTCTGCAAGTGTTTCGTTAAGCAGTATTTCGTTAAGCAGTGGATCTTTATTCAGCTCAGATGCAGGTTTATCATCATGGATTTCAAGCTCATCTATTCCTGGAGTTTCATCAAGTGGTTCATCTTTGTCAATTGGAGGTTTATCAACAGTTGCTAGTTCTTTTTTGTCAAATTCAATATCGTCTACTGTTGGAGTTACAAGTGTTTCATCAAGCAGTGCAGCTTCACTTAGTTCAAATACAGACGTTTCCTCATGGGTTTCAAGCTCATCTATTCCTGGAGTTTCATCAAGTGTTATGTCCGTATCAAGTGGTTCGTCTTCCACAGTTGGAGGTAGTGAATCTTCGTTAAGCTCAAATAAAGGTTTCTTGTCTTCCGTTAGAAGTTCATCTCTGGTCCAATTTTCATCATCTGTTACTTTTGTATCGTTTTATGCGTCTTCCCCAATCGGAGGTTTATCTTCAGCTGCTAGTTCTTCCGCATCAAAACCAATTTCATCTGGTGTTGGACCTACAAGTGTTCCATTAAGTAGTGGACCTTCATCCAGTTCAAAATCAGGTATTTCATCATTGGTTGGAAGCTCATCTAATGCTGAAGTTTCTTCATCTGTTATTTCCGTATCGAGTGCTTTATCTTCTTCAGCTGGAGGGCTATCGTCAGTGAGTAGTTCCTCCTTATCAAAACCGGAATCGTCTTCAAGTGTTTCATTGAGCAGTGGATCTTTATTCAGTTCAAATACAGTTTTCTCGTCATCGGTCAGAAGTTCATCTGTTGCCGCAGTCTCATCTAGTATCGGAGAATCATCATCTGCCTTTTCTGAATCGAGTGCTTTATCTTCCTCAAATATAGAGTTCTCTTCAGTTGCTAGTTCCTCTGTATCAAGACCATATTCTTCTTCAAGTGTTTTATTAAGTAGCGGATCTTCATTCAGTTCATATAGAGGTTTTCCGTCATCAATTACAAGCTCATCTATTGTCAGAGTCTCATCATCTGTTACTTCTGTATCAAGTGGAGTATTATCATCGATTGGTACTTCCTCTGTGTCAAAACTAGTTACGTCTTCAAGGGTTTCATTAAGTTCAAGTACTGGTTTCTCGTCATCGATTAGAGGTTCATCAGCTGTCGGAATTTCATCATCTGTTAATTCTATATCGAGTATTGCGGCTTCGTCAGTTGGAGGATTATCATCAGTTGGTAGTTCCGCTGTATCAAAACCGGTTTCGTCTTCAACTATCTCATTAAGTAGTGGCTCTTCATTCGGTTCAAATACTGTATCGGGCGCTTCATCTTCCTTAATTGGAGGTTATTCAACAGTTGCTAGTTCTTACGTATCTGGACTCATATCTTCTGCAAGTGCTTCGTTAAGCAGTATTTCATTAAGCAGTGGATCGCCATTCAGCTCAAATACAGGTTTATCATCCTCGGTTATAAGCTCATCTATTGCTGGAGTTTCATCATCTCTTACTTTCGTATCAAGTAGAGCATCTTCTTCAAATGGAGGTTCATCTTCCTCTGTTGGCGGTGTATCAACAATTGCTAGTTCTCACGTATCAAAACGAATTTCTTCTACCAGTATTGGATCTACCAGTGTCTCATTAACCAGCGAGTCTTCATTCAGTTCAAGTATTGCAGCTTCCTCATTTGGAGGTCTATCGTCAATTGCTAGTTCTTATGTGCCAAATGCAAGTTCATCTAGTGTTGGATCTATCAGTGTTTCATTAACCAGTGGATATACATTCAGCTCAAAAACAGCCATTTCATCTTCTGTTAGAAGTTCATCGGTTGCTGCAGTCTCCTCTGATATCGCAGATTTATCATCTGTTACTCTTGTGTCATCTACTGCATCTTCTTCAATTGGAGATTCATCGTCAGTTACCAGTTCTTATGTGACAAATTCAATATCATCTAGTGTTAGATCTACAAGTGTTTCGTTAACCAGCGGACCTTCATTCAGTTCAAATACAGGTATTTCATCATCTGTTGGAAGCTCATCTGTTGCTGGAGTTTCATCATCTGTTACGTCTGTATCAAGTGGTTCGTCTTCTTCAATTGAAGGACTATCGTCAGTTGGTAGTTCCTCCTTGTCAAACCTAGAATCGTCTTCAAGTGTTTCACTAAGCAGTGGATCTTCATTCGGTTCCAATACAGGTTTCTCGTCGTCGATTAGAAGCTCGTCTATTGTTGGAGTATCATCATCTGCTACTTTTGTATCATTTTCTACATCTTCTTCTATTGGAGGTTCATCTTCCTCTATTGGCGGTTTATCATCAGTGGGTAGTTCTTACTTATCAAAACCAATTTCGTCGACCAGTATTCAATCTACAAGTGTCTCGTTAACCAGTGAGTCTTCATTCAGTTCAATTACAGGCATTTCATCATTGGTTAGAAGTTCATCTGCTGGGGCAGTCTCATCTGATGTCGGAGAATCGTCATCTGTCACTTCGGTGTCGAGTGCTTCATCTGGATTATCGTCAGTTGCTAGTTCCTCTGTACCATTCACCAGTGCTTCGTTAAGCAGTATATTATTGAGCAGTGGATCTTTGTTCAGCTCTAACACAGGTGTTTCATCATCGGTTACAATCTCATCTGTTACTTCCGTATCAAGTGATTCGTCTTCCGCAATTGGAGGTAGTGTATCTTCATTCTTCTCAAACACAGGTTTATTTTCATCGATTAGAAGTTCATCTATTGCCGGAGTTTCATCATCTGACACTTCCCTAGCAAGTGGTGCATCTTCCTCAATTGGGGTTTCATCTTCCTCTGTTGGCGGTTTATCATCGGTTGGTACTTTTTCCGTATCCAAACCAATCTCGTCTACGAGTTCTTCATCAAGCGGTGGAGGTTCATCAAGTTCATATACAGGCATTTTATCGTCGGTTAGAAGTTCATCAACCGTCGGAGTTGCATCATCTGTTACTTCTGTATCAAGCATTGCAGCTTCCTCAACTAGAGGTCTATCGTCAGTTGCAAGTTCCTATGTGTCAAATGCAATTTCGTCTACAAGTCCTTCATCAAATATTGGAAGTTCATCAAGTTCAAATACAGGATTCTCGTCATCGGTTAGAAGTTCATCAATTGTCGGAGTCTCATCATCTGTTACTCTCGTATCATCCACTGCATCTTCCTCAATTGGCGCTTTATCCACAGTTGGTAGTTCTTCCGTATCTGAACCAATATCGTCCACGATTATTGGATCTACCAGTGCTTCGTTTAGCAGCGGATCATCATCAAGCTCAAATGCAGATTCATCATCATTGGTGGGAAGTTCATCTATTGTCGGAGTATCATCATCTGGTACTTTTGTATCATTTTCAACATCGTCCTCAATCGGCGGTTTATCAACAGGTGGCAGTTCTTTAGTATCTCAACCAATCTCCTCCACCAGTGTTTCGTTAAGCAGCATTTCATTGAGCAGCGGATCTTTATTAAGCTCAAATACGGGTTTGTCATCCTCAATTAGAAGTTCACCAAATGTTGGAGTTTCATCATCTGTTACTCTCGTATCATCGACTGCATCTTCCTCAATTGGCTCTTTATCCACAGTTGCTATTTCTTCCTTATCTGGACCATTATCTTCTGCAAGTGTTGGTTCTACAAGTGCTTCGTTTAGCAGCGGATCGTCATCAAGCTCAGATGCAGATTCATCATCATTGGTAGGAAGTTCATCTATTGTCGGAGTATCATCATCTGGTACTTTTGTATCATTTTCTACATCTTCCTCAATTGGCGGTTTATCAACAGTTGCTAGCTCTTCCTTATCTGAACCAATATCGTCTGAAAGAGTTGGATCTACAAGTGATTCATTAACCAGCGGAACTTCATTTAGCTCAGTTACAGGTATCCCATCATCAATCAGAAGCTCATCAATTGTTGGAGTATCATCATCTGGTACATTTGTATCATTTTCTACATATTCTTCAATTGGCGGTTTATCAACAGTTGCTAGTTCTTCCGCGTCAAACCCAATTTCGTCTACAAGCGTTGGATCTACAAGCGTTGCAATAACCAGCGGATATCCTTCCAGTTCAAGCACAGGTATTTCGTCATCCGTTAGAAGTTCAACTGTTGCCGAAGTCTCAACTGCTGTCGGAGATTCATCATCTGTTAATTATGAATCAAGTACTGCATCGTCGTCAATTAAAGGTTTATCATCCATTATAAGTTCATCTGTTGCTGGTATCTCGTCTACAGCTAGAAGCTCGTCTTCTGCTTCCGATATATCAACTGATGTATCTTCTTTAATTGGAGGTGTATCATCAGCTGCAAGTTTGCCAGTATCAAATTCAAGATCATCCAGTGTTGCAATAACAAGTGTTTCATTTGCAGCCTCATCAATATCTCTGGCTTCTACCGAAAGTTCATCAACAGGATCATTGATTGTGAGTTCTGTTTCATCATCAGTCATACTCTCATCGCTGAATGAAAGCGCTTCATCGTGGATTGGCTCTTCACAATTAAGCTCGGTTTTATCTGGTACCAAAAGTGCAAGTGAACCTTTGTCCACTTTATCATCTTCAAGCTCCAGTTCGTACATCAGTAGTACATCCGGCTCAGTCACCACATCATCTTCAAGTTCAAGTTCGTTCTCGTCTGATCCGTTTGTTTCATATTACACATTGTCATCGCCATCGATTTCAAGTTTTTCTGGAACTTCGATTGTTGATCCTATCACTTTGTCGTCATCATCTACCTCATCTGGATCAAGTTCAAGTTCAAGTTCAAGTTCAAGTTCAGGTTCAAGTGCAAGTTCAAGTTCTTCTGGAAGCTCAATCGTTGATCCTATCACTGGGTCCTCAACGTCCAAGTTATCTGGATCAAGTTCAAGTTCAGGTTTCACGGTAGCTCCTGTTACGGGTTCCTCTTCAAGTTCTACTTCTGGCTCAGTTACCAGATCATCTTCAACTTCAAGTTTGTTCTCTTCTGATACATTTGTTTCCTATTCCACATCGTCATCACCATCAAGTTCGAGTTCAAGTTCTACTGGAACTGCAATTGTTGATCCTATCACTGGGTCCTCATCAAGTACATTATCTGTATTAAGTTCAAGTTCAAGTTCTACTGGAACTGCAATTGTTGATCCTATCACTGGGTCCTCAGCAGGTACGTTATCTGGATCAAGTTCAAGCTCAAGCTCCACGGTAGCTCCTGTTACGGGTTCTTCTTCAAGCTCGACATCTGGCCCAGTTACAACATCATCTTCAAGTTCAAGTTCGTTCTCGTCTGATGCATTTGTTTCCTATTCCACATCCTCATCACCATCCTCATCACCATCAGTGAAATTTACCATCACCTCTTCAAGAATTTCAAACACTCCTGTCTCACTGACTTCATCGTCATCAAGTGACGGAACTGGGTTGATTGGTCCTGTTCAACTGCTGAGTTCATCATCACCATCATTGACACCAAACTCCAATGAATTGTCCTCCACTGCTGCTGCTGGTGATAACAATCCATCGTCTAACACTTTGGATAATAACAATACCACGTCCGATACGGCACTTGCTGATAATACATTCACACCATCAATTGCCCTGGTGAGTTTCTATACAACTCCTTCTCCAACCACCACCACAACATCATCATCGTCGTCATCTTTAACTATCAGTGAATCAATGACGTCAACTATTGCTGCTCAAACAGGATCATCGTCGACTCCTTCTATAGAACAAGAAGGACAACACCAACAATCATCATCATCAACATCATCATCGTTACCAATTGAATCATTCAACACAGAGTCGGATGGATCAGTAATAACACTTCTGCTGCTGTCATCAACGTTACCAGTATCTACGTCAGTTGCCACTATAAACGTTCACGGTACTCCAGTACTCGTTACGTATACTACGATATCTCCTTCTGAACCTGCTTTGTCAGTGCAAGGTGCAAAAGGAGGTAGTAGTAGTAGTAGTGGTATTAGTACATCGTCGGTAAGTGGTGCTTTGAGTTCAAGTATTCCTCAAGTCTTGGAAGGATCAGGAAGTCAAGTTTCTGGGAATTTCAAGTATTCGATTATTGGATCTGTTGTTGTAGGATTGATCCTTTTTTAAATGAGACATGGATGATTAGTTGTTGACACAACAACACCCCCTTTGCGTTTTCTTTCTGTTTTTTTATAACTCTCTTATCTTTCTTTATAAACGCTGCTTAATAGCTATAGCAGCAACTCTATATGTACATATTTTTCTTATTTAGAATTGAATAAATTTTCAATGTCATTGTGAAAATATCTTGCTTGTAAAGTCTATAAAACTTGAGAATCTAAAATCCAAAAATCCAAAATCCAATTAACCGACTAATCCCCCTTATAAATAAATAAATAAACTAACATTAATAAAAATAAAAGAAACCCCTAAGCATCAGCTTAAAACCACTTCAAAGCAATTAAACCCATTACTTTGATTAAACTTTGGAACAAATTTCGTTACGAATAATTCATCATAGTCATATTTGATCATGGAACTTTTAGCTGCAGCAGCTGCAGCTGTTGTTGTCGATGATGACGATGACGATGAATCTGAACGTTTCCAATTCTTTCTTTTCAAAGATTGATTATCATTTTTCTTCAACTTCTTGTCAGATAAATAATCATGATTATCATTATTATAATTATTGTCATTATCTTTCCAAACGTTCTCTTCTCTAATATCCTTCCAATCTCTATTTTGTAAATCATTTAATAACTTAATATTAATTAACAAATTCCTAAAAGGTTTTAATCGATGATCATTATTCAAGATTAAAATTTTATCAATTATTGAATTCCCCGTACTATTACTATCATGAATTATATTACAACTTGAACACCTTTGGAAACTATCCAATTCTCCCGAGACTATATACATTTCACCTGAATTTCTATTGATACTGACTAGTAATTGTAAATGATCTTCGATATCTAAACTGTTTTTATTATTGATTAACATTGTTATTTTTAATAATAAAAAGTTTTTCAAAATCAAATTTAAACAATGATGACATGTTATAATTTTTTCAAAAACTCTTTGACTTTGTAAAGAATTGAAAGGTGGTAATTTGTACCATTTATCCAATTTTTTTTTAAATTGTAAAAATTTATTATGATCGTTCAACATAACATTACGATCCAATGAAGATTGAAATTTTAACTCATCTGTACCATGAATTGTAAGATATCGAAGATCTTCATCGATGAAATTAACAATTGATCCATTAAATTGAAACATCGATTCAGTATCACCAGGTGAAGAGAAAAAAATTCCATTGACCAAATTTTCATCATATGATACATTTGTAAATTGTAAATGCAAAGAAGAAGAGTTATCAGAATTTGATGAACTGAAAATGATACCAGTTTGTAAAAAACTGCTACATGAAGAAGTTGTGATATTGTCATCACAATCATCAGAATCATTGATTTCAATAATTTCATCATTTTTCCTCTTTCTTGATTTCCTCCTTGTACTTTGTTGTTTTTGTTGTGGGTGTGAACATTTATGTGATGATTTTCTAGTTTGACGTTGATTTAATACTAAATCAAATCTCTTGATCCCAATGGTGGTTTTATCGTAATTGTGAGACTTGTAATGATTTTTGAAAATGGTATCTTCCAATTTGACACCCATTCTCTTATTCAAAATTTCTCTTATTTTGAAATCGGTTCGACCTTGATTTCTTCTCAAAACTCTCCACCTTCTGTGAACTTCATCTTCTTGTAAGACATCATCGTCTTCATCATCATCATTTTCATTCTCGGAATGGTCTTCCTCCTCTTCATCATCATTAAAGACAACCATAGCATTTCTGTTGTTTAATCTTCTCACATGGGAATTCAAAGAGTTAGAAGAAGTTGTCAAGTTGTTCAACATCGAAGCTAATGACAGCAGGGCATTTGCTCTAGTCAATGAACGATAAGGAGGTGGAGGCGGTGGTGATCGGGAACTATTTCTCAGTAAATTAGAACGTCTTCTAATGGGTGATGATTGTCCTTCTCCATCGACATTTCCATCCGGTGATTGATTTATTCCATCATCATCATCGTCGTTGTCATCGTCTTCAACGTCATCGTCATCGTCTTCTTCTTCTTCGATATAAGTATCTTCTATGGGGAAGAATTCTTCATCTTCATCTTCCTCCTCTTCTTCATGTGCATCAATTTCCATTCTTCGTAATTGTTGTTGTGCATCATTCTCGGCAAACATTATTCTTCTAGTATGGTTATTACTCAGATTGTTTGAATCTGAATCACTTGTATCTAAATTACGTAAATCATTTTCATATGCATTGATGTAGTTGTCATCATCATCATCGTTGTTATTGTTGTTGTTAGGTTCAGCCCAATCGCTCAGGCGGAAACCAGTACCATATTGGATATAGTCATGAGTGGAGTGTCTTATGGGGATGGATCTACTAAGACCAAATTGGTTATCAATAGGTAATGGCATATCTTGTATCTTGTATCTACATCTACTTATACTACTAAACTACTTACAATTTAATAAACTACAGAATTTTGGTATTAACACACACTACTTTTTCTGTAGTACCACCTAATCGGGTAATAAACGACAGCCCCTGTATTTAATATAGCCCATATAAAAAGTTACACCCCTACTACTACTACCACAAATTGTACACCCCATTCTTTTACTCTTATTATCCACTATATATCTATGTCAACATATATATATAGTTATAGTGGTATATCTACTCTCACTTTAAATAATATCTAGTGATATGTGTCTGTATATAAGAAAGAGTATAAGTATGTATGTATTTATGTACATATGTAATGATAACATGATAATCATGTCATCATAGAGTGTTGTGTATTGTAAAACATGTGATCTATAGATATATGTACAGACACCATTAGATCTATGCAAATGGGCAGAGATGATGCTATGTACATATATACAGGTACCGAGTATATAAAAGGTGGGGGAGGACAAGAGGGCAAAGATGTCTTGATAAGCATAAGAGTGGAATGATCTTTCTCAATATTATTATTTTCATATCGGTTTTATTATTATTCTCTAATATTATTATTTGTTATGGATATATAGTTAATTACCCCGGATCTTAAGTCCTATATTTATATCCAATAGACATATCTAATATATAGACTGGTATACTATAGATTATATATAGATACAAGATATAGATATAGAGACATAACCATAGGGGTGTATTGTATCATATCGATCAATCAATTACAAACAAAGAAGAAGAAAATTTTTTGGAATTTCTTGTGCAAACAAACAGAGAAAGAAACAAACGGAAGCAAAATCGATTTAATCAACCGATACAAGTTGTTTATACAACAACAAGAGCAAGAGTCTTTAAGATGATTGTAACAAATCCTTCATCTACTCATCATTCTCATGCCATTCATAACAATAACAATAACAACAACAATATAAGACCCAATATAGAACAAGCTTGTGATTCTTGTAGAAAGAGAAAATTAAGATGTTCAAAAGAATATCCAAAATGTTCCAAATGTATACAACATCAATGGGAATGTATATATTCTCCAAGGGTGGTTAGATCTCCATTGACAAGAGCTCATTTGACTCAAGTGGAAGATCGCGTTAGCGATTTGGAAAATTTATTATCAAGATTGTTACCGGCAAATGAAAATATCGATAGCTTATTATTACAAAGTCGAAATATCAATGATTTGAAAATATCAACATCGTCACTACTTTCAGGTACAAATTCACCTTCAGCGATGGACTTATCACCAATATCACATCATTTATTTGATGCTAACAATCACAACAATAATCAAGCATTACCATCACCGCCTTTATCCGAACAACAACAACATTTACAACAACAATCTTCTTCATTTAGACCAACTTTACCAGAAGATTATCTATTGAACGATAGTATCAATGGATTTGATTGGTACGAAGATCAAGATGATGATTTCATATTGGATGAAAATGGACCAGATGATGATGATGATGATGAAGATGAAGATGACAAAATTACTTCAATAACATCGATCACTGATGCACTACCTTTACCATCATCGACTTCCACTTCAACAACTCCTCAACAAAGTTTATCAAGTCCATATCTACATGTCACTTTGGATAAAGTTGATGGAATGGCTGCATTATCATTCAATAAAGAGGGAAGTTCTGGATATTTCGGTTTGGCTTCTTCTTCAGCATTATTAAGAACTTTAAAAATTGATAAAATTGATCAAGATAAAGATGATGATGAAGATTTTGAAATGTTGGACTTTGTCGACACTTCGTCATCATCAAAATCACAACAACAACAACAACAACAACAACATATTAATAAAAATATTGAAATACAATTGAATTCAAAATTTGTTCAAGATCAATTTATTGCTGCATATTTTAAATATTATCATACTTCATACCCATTTATTCATAAAGAGACATTTATTAAACAATATAATCATGATCTCCCCATAAAAGATGAAACAACACATCAAATGTTAGTTAATACGGTATTAGCAATTGGTTGTTGGTGTGTCAATGGAGAAAATAGTAATTTGGATTTATATTATTATGGTAAAGTGAAAAAATTATTAAAAGAGATTAATATCTTTGGCACTGGTAATATAACGTTATTGGAAACGTTTGTCTTGTTGAGTAATTATACACAAAAGAGAAACAAGCCAAACACTGGTTGGAATTATCTTGGTGTGGCAGTGAGAATGGCAATGTCATTAGGTTTATATAAAGAATTTAAGCAACCACCTTCAAATGATTTAAAAATTATCAAGAATAATTTATTAAATCTGGAAATAAGGAGACGATTATGGTGGGGGTTATACATTTTCGATGCTGGTGCCGCTATAACATTTGGTCGTCCAATAAATTTACCATCATGGGATATAATTGATATCAAAGAAGTTACTAACATTAACGATGAAGAATTGACAGAAATTATATTAGATGATTCTATCAAGGATGTTTCCAATTTAAATCAAGATTATCCAACTATATATTCTGGATTAATTCATCAGACAAAATTTACGAAATTATCAACAGAGATTTATAATCGATTAATTTCAAGAAATTCTCCAACGCTGGCTGAATGTCTTGAATTGAATCAAAGTTTGGTTAGGTTTATCAATGAATTACCTTTGTACTTCAATGAAAATGATGATATTGCCAAGTTGAGCTTTGTTAAGAAGACACCACAAAATTTATATAATCATCAAAATGAAGTACCACAATGGTTCAATTTGCAAAGACATCGTTTGATATGGCGTTATAAAAATTTACAAATTATATTGTTCAGATCATTTATATGGCAAAGAGTTATTGGTGTTAATAATCCAGTCATCTTGGCGCAGACAAAGACAAAAGAAGGTAAAGAATGTAGGCAAATTTGTCTCAATGCTGCCACACAAACTATACAAAGTGTTCAAAATTATATCCAAAATGAATTATCAATTATATCAATTTGGTATGCTACTTATTTCCTTTTCCAAGCTGTATTGATTCCAATTGTTTGTCTTTGCTCAGAGCCAAATTCTAAATATTCAAAAGAATGGTTAGATACTATTATCGTATCAAAAGAGGTTTTATTGAAATTACTGAAATTCAATTCATTACTGATTAGATTCATCAAAATTATTGACAACTTGTGTTCATCATTTATAAACAAAAAGGCAACAGAAGATGCAGAGCAACAAGAGGAACAATCAAAGATGGATTCAGAATTACTAGATGTATTGATTGCTAATTTCCCACCACCACCACAATCACAAACACCAACACCAACAACAACGGCAAATGCAGATCCAATAACAACAACAGCAACAACAGAACAAGATCAAGATCAAATTTCATCAAGACAAGAAGAACTTGATGAAGATTTTAATCTGCTGATTAAAATTGAAGAAGATTTGATATCTGAGAATTTATTCAGTGGTTCTAGTGCAAAGTTGAATAATCAAGATCCACAACAACAACAGCAACCACAACAAAAAGGTGTATTGAACGATATATATTCATTGATATTTGATGAGTTCATGGATCCTTTAAGTTTCATATCTCAACAACAACAACAACAGCAACAGCAGCAGCAACAACAACAGCAACAACAACAAGCAGCATCACAGGATCAAGAGCAAGAATCATCAGTATAATACTATTGTAAAACATCATGACCGAATGAATCAATCAAATAACCAATTCAATGACCTGGATCTCTTTCAATTGACCTTGTTGTATATAATCTATATATATGTATATATGTCCTTATGAGAACTTAGAAACGCATGATTGAAAAGTATAACAAAACAAACACACGTATGTAATACAAATCTATCCTTATATCTATATTTATGTATGTATATACATGATGTCATGATAAAACCGATTAAATATGCTATCTCTACCTATGTATTTATGAGACATGAAATAAATCACAACAATACCAAAAAACAACAACTACAACTACATTATTTATCGATGATTATTTCCTATATACCACCTCTATGTAAATAACATTAACAAATCATGTATGTATGAGGTCCACTCATTGTATCATACAGATGATCAAACACTGGCGTATCATCATCACCTTTGATCTTTATTATCTTTTTTTCTTCTCCAGCTTTTTTTGAATTTGTTAGTGATAAGAAGTAAACTTTCATCAGAGTTTATAGTATTACATATGAGATTCATAGACCACTATCAGATAGCTATAACAGTATCCATTATTCAGATATATGGATTGATGAGTGTTACCCTCTTCATAAGAAAAAAGTGAAGCAGAAGGTTTTTGTGCTTAACTTTTCAAAAATGACAAATCTGATTTCTGAACTTGAACCACAAAACCACAAAACCACAAACCCAAAAATATAAATAAAGAAATTGAGGTCAATTTCTTTTCAATTATGTTTTGTTTCCTTTCTACGTTATTGTGGTGAAGTGGTTTCTTATTCCTGTGTTGGTTTCCATAGATTGTATAAATGATGAATGGCGCTGAGTATGGGTCTTGTGATAGCTAAGAGTTGGTGGTAATGGTGGTGGTGGTGGTGGTTTGGGTAATTGTTGTGAATTGGCGGTTATTTGGTATTATGAACTTTGGAATTCAGTTGGGTTTTCAATTGTTTAATAGCTGAATCAGATCATGTGGTGGAGGAAATCATTTGTTGAATAGATGAATTGGGTCATATGGTAGCGGAAATCATTCATAGTGCTAAATCATTACACAGGATTACAATTTGACTGATCACACCATTTCTAAACTGACGACGGTTGAATCACCAACTGTCTGATGCTGAGAGAGAACGCTACCCGTGTGATGTCAATTTCTCAATATTCGTCGAATTATGGCTGTTGGTTAAGGAAATCATTGATTGTGCCAATCCATTGCACAGCTGAGTATAATAGAGCCACACTCAGGAGATAAGCTCCATTTTTGCAAGCTGATATTGGCTAGTAGTCTGAGCAGCTACTAGTCTTTGGATGCGGAGAAATGAGACTTATAATGGAATACCAGCTCGATTGATTTCATTCCATCTAAGGATATAAACTATAAAAAGAGTGATGATCCAAAAGTGAAGGAGAATTCACTTATAACGTTGGCGGAGGTGGAACTGGGATAATGAAATTTGCAGATTTCGGACCATCAAATCAAATCCTAATCTATGGGCAATTGTTAAAATAGTGCTTCCACCAAACTCTTCTCTGATGGCATGTTGAATCTTGGCATCTGACGGATGATCAATGGAAGCAGTAGCTTCATCCAATAGTATTACTTTTGGCTGGTGCAAAATACAAAGACACCTGTTGGTACCAGCAGACCACGCTGCAATATATTACAGGTATCAACATCAGACAAAAAGCTCTGAAACTCAATCACCCCATAAGCAGCCAATTATTGTGTCGTTGCCAAGTATCCAGAATGCATCTGGAACTTGAAATGCTTTGCTGCAGAACAGGTCAAAATCACGAAGTTGACAAAATATGGGGATTAAAAGAAATCCCATATGGTCAACTTCCTGTAGTCAATTCCGCCTGTTTCTAGCCTCCTTTCTACGTAGTTTCTGGGGCTATTAATGGGCGGAATGAATGGAAACCTCAAAGTAAGGCGGAGCGTTGATTTTTCGAAACGTGATTATTTTGTCGCAAATTGGAACCTAGTTTATCGAACAATTCAAGTTTATCTCATACTCAAGGCCATTCGCTGGCACTTTGGAGATGGAAACGACAATATGAATAATCAAAACAAAAGGAGAAATTTTGATTGTCATGAAGAGGCAAAGTTACTGTCAATGTACTGCTATAAAGATAATGAGATTTTGAAATTTTGAAAGTTGATTATTCACAAGTCCTTTTTATTCGTTGCTTACATCGATTCAATATTGGTCTGAAGTTTGAAATTGACATATATAAAATAATTTAGTCATAAAATTCGAACCGGGTTTTAAGTTTGAATGATAAAAAAAGGGGGACAATGCAAACCACAAGTCAGCAAATTAGACAAAAGAATGTGAAAGCAGCAGCAGAATCTACCGTATGAAGTTAACTTATGCGATAACACAATGGTTTGGAGCCCACCATCTACCGATCCACATGTTGTCTGAACCGTCGGTGTTATCCTTTGGAGCTGCGTTTGAAGTGAAAGTTGTTGATGGTTGCATTTTTTAATAGTGATTGTTATTTGATTGTTATTAACTGTTGATAGTTGATGATTTTATTTTTCATCATTCATAGGTATTCTTGTCTCTTTTTATATTCAAAGCCATTGAACTACTTGTAAGAAGATAATTGAGGCGAATCTATAAAATGTGAGTGATAAAAAATGATTCTTTATAATTTTAGTATCAGCGATCAATTGATTGTTCCCTTTCAGGTAATTTTTTTTTTCTACTCCAATTACAGCTCTTTTTTGAGTTTGATATACTGAAATGATGTTTTGAGGCTACCCCAGATTTGAATTCTCCACTGATAAGATTGTTTCAAGATCTCATTGAGGGATGTAGAAGAAGAACCACTCCTCGAAATTTGCTTATCTCTTGATAACAGATTATAATTTCAAAACACAAATTGAAATAAACTTGGTAATTACAAATTGATCCAGCTATTATTGGAGTCAAGAGACGGACAGGTAAAACAACAACTACAATAGCAATACCAATGACTAAATGAACTTGCTTGAGGTTCACAAAAATTCCCATCACTTTGTCAAATAAATGAAAAAATAAGTAGTATTGATTGATTGATAAATAAAATAAAGAAAATTATAAATGAAGACAATAAAACATAAGACAACAAATGAAAAACACACCTAACCACACTCCTGATTACCATTGCAACAAATAGAAATAAATAAACGAAAAAAGAACCTCCCGTGGCCAGCCCCATCAAACAATTATAGGTGTATTCAATTGATCAACTATCAAGATAGGATCACTCATTTCCATATCCATCACTGGGAAAAACTCATCAGTCATAATAATGCTATCGTCATCAATATCTGAAATGTCATTATTATTCATGTCATCTGACATATAATATGAAGATAAATCATAATTATGGTCATCTTCAATCGTTGATAAAATTCGGTCATCATCACTAGAATGAGATGATAATGGAGATGATCGAGATGATGCTGATGAACAAGATTCATAAACTTCATGGATAACACCTTTAGTGACCCCTATATCTCGTAGTAATAGTTCCACTTTTGATGAATCACAATTGGTGAAATGTATTCGTAATATGGAACCATTTTGTTCAAGTGACATTGGTAGTGAGCCAAATTCATTTTTAATCAATTCAACTTGTTTATAAACATTTTGTAAATGTTCACCATGTTGAATTAAATCAATTTGTAAATTATTTAAAACATCATCATCCATAAATGTCATTGTTGGAACAGTATATTGAACAGAATTTAAATTGAAATCAACAAAGCAATTATTCATATATTCAAGTTCTTCAGCAAATGTGGAGTTAGTCTTTGCCATTTTGTAAACTTCTTGAGTGTACGCTAAATTATTACTACAACCAAAGTTCCTCTTTTGCATTAATTCATCTTTACTTTGTAAACAAACTGCCCTTATTGATTGATTTAAATTTCTAACAACTTGTTGTGTAAAATTTGTATAACTATGATAATTACGACTATTCGTCTTGACAAAATTTGAATACAATGTACTTGGGAATATACCTTTGCTAATAGTATTACCGCCAATATTATTCAACAGTTTAAATGAGTTAAAACACCATAAATTCTTGGAAAGTTGTTGTCTAACATTGTTTCTAACGACATAATTAGGTCTTATAAAAGTACTTGCATACCGAACAGATTGTTGTCTTGTAAAAGTACCATAACCACGACGATTGAATGATTTATTGCCAAATGGATGTTTCGATCTATTAACTGGTACCCTTGCCAACAGTGGTTGTGGTTGTAATTGCCGTTGATTACCAAGTTCTTGAGCAATCTCATCCAAAGTTTGACGGATATTTCTAGCCGCCTGCTTTGTTCGAGAGATTATCTCTTTCAAAGATCGACCTGCCACCATACTTGTGTATATATGGATAGATGGATGGATGGATGGATCAAACTTGTATATATGTATATGCTAATAATACTAATAATATAAATGGAATTATCGCTCCTATAAACGGAAATGAGATCGGTCATCTCTCTGTTGGGTCTGCCATCACGTGATACCGTGTCAATAGCTTGTTAGTGCACATAATATCAAAGTCGCCATTTGCAGATGTTTTGATATTCGACAACACACAAATGAGTTTGTTTTCAGACTCGAAAAGACCACAAACGCATCTAGAAGCTATTATTACACTAGACACCAGATCAATTCTTGTTAATTGGAATTTAACAACTTGGTGATTACCATCCATTCTTATTTTATTCAACACTGTCAACCAATTTTGACTTTTATCATTTTCAATCATCATCACGGCCCCCATTGTATTTCTTGCATTCATAATAATATATACACGCTTTAAAATTAACAAGTTTCTTTAATGTCAGAATCAGAAGAGTTTCACGAAATCGGTTCTGATTCAGCACTGGACCAAGCTGAAACCAATTCCACAAATCTGGTTGAACTGGATCTTGCCAATGATGATGAGAAACTTGAATCGATCACGATTGATAGTAATGATAAAACTATTAAAGATTCTGATTCCGTGATAAGCCTGGTGCTGCTGCCACTGCTGCAAGAAGAAGAAGAAGAAGAAGAAAAGACGGATCCAGTCATCGAAGAAGAAGAGGATCAGGAAGATGAACCAATTGAACAGGAACCAATACATGGAAATGATGCTTTAAATATAGAAAAGGAATTTGATACGAGTACAACCATTGAAGATACAGAATCGAAATCATTGATAAATGAGGAACCATCAGAAATTGAAGAATCGATCAAATCATTTGAACCCGATACTATTAGCGATAATGTCGTTACTGAACCATCAGCAGAACCTAAGATTGTCAATGATGATGATAAATTGGGGAAGGATATAGTGCCACCATTACCGGAGAGACATAATAGTATTGGTAGTACACAATCCAATAGCGGTAGATCTTTCAAATCATGGTTCAATATAAAATTGAAATCGGCAAATGGATCAAAAGATGATGTAACAGATGTCACTTCAATAACTAGTGAATTATTAAATAATGAAGATAATTTTGATTTGATCTTGTCAAGACTTCATCATAATGATGAAGATATTAGATCTAAATCGGCAAAGGATAGAGAACAATTCAATGTTGGTACTAATACCATAAGAAATACATTTAATGAAATAAAAGAAGGTGTCAAGCAAAGAAATGATGATCAATTAATTGAAAAAATTGATTGGGAATTTTGGTCAAAAGTTGTCAATGATTATACTCTTGTTGTGAAAACGAGTTCTGATTTGTTATTACAAAAAATAAGTAATGGTATACCTGATGAATTACGAGGAATGATATGGCAATTGATTGCCAATTCTAAATCATTTGATTTGGAACAATTTTTTTCAAATTTGAAATTGGAAACATCACAACATGAAAGAGCAATAAAGAGAGATTTATCAAGGACAAGATTTATGAATAATGAACAAGTTAAAGATAAACTGAATGAAGTTTTCAATATCATTAAACTGTATTCTTTATATGATCCAGAAGTTGGATACACACAGGGAATGGCTTTTATCACAGTGCCTTTATTGATGAATATGACAGAAAGTGAAAGTTTTTGTTTATTATGTTCATTGATGAAAAATTATGATTTCAGATCTTTATATTTACCAGAGATGCCAGGTTTAGTTTTAAAATTGTATCAATTTGATAGGTTATTAGAAGATTTATCTCCACAATTATATAATCATTTATTAAGACAAGGAATTAGATCTTCAATGTATCTGACACAATGGTTTTTAACATTATTTGGTTACAAATTCCCCTTGGAGATGGTTTTAAGAATTTATGATATCGTTATTGCAGAAGGTTTAGAAACAATTTTGAAATTCGCCATAAATTTAATGATTCAAAATAAAAATCATTTGATTACTTTACCATTTGATGAATTATTAAGATTTTTAAAAGATAAATTGTTTTATCATTATCTTATCGGTTCAGAAGAGGATTCATTACAAGAAATCACCATTGAAAGTTATAGATTGGATGATTTAGTTAAGGATTCAATGGAAATTAAAATATTACCAATAACTTTGAAAAAATATGAATTAGAATTTGAAGAAATTCATCGTTTGGAAAAGGAACGTGAAGAAGAGATTGAAAGTTTAAGAAATAAGAATGGACAATTGACAAGGGAAATACGTAAATTGGAAACATCATATTCTTTATTGAATAAAGAGCATGTTGAAATTGCCAATGAAATGATTCAAGGTAAAGTCAAATTAGCCACTTTAGAAGATGAAAACAAGAATTTACAAGATCAAATCAAGAAATTGACTGAGAAATTATCCAACTTGGAAGCCAATGAAATCGATGGTAACCAATTACAAAAAGATCTCGATCTGGAAATATCTAAAACTATGCAAAGAAATTTAGAAGTTATGGAGACAAATAGATTGTTGGAAGAACAATTAGGTGATTTAGAAATGACTTTTAATAAATTATCAAATGAATATGATGGATTGAATGTTGAACATGTCAATTTGAAATCAAGGTTAAGAAATTTGATGGGTTAAATAAGTATATAGGAAGTTGTTGTGTCAATGAATAAAAGATGATCTTTATATATATAAACAGCCCTTGTTTTTTGTTATTAAGAAATTATTCCACCACCAACAAAAAAACACACACAAAATTTTCGACAATTTTATACAAAATACACAAAAGACTTTGGATTTGATCATTTGTATATAAAGAGATTAGACAGGGCGATAATGTCATTATCATTCATAAGATCATTTGGGTCGACTCCCATTGCACAAAGAACTTATAGATTGGTCACTCAAAGGAGAATTCTGAAACTTCCAGAATTGGAAATTGGAGATGTTAAACCGTGGAATGTACAAATACCAAAGGATATACCAAAGTATCCGATTTATAAATATGGAGAATCTAAATTGTATAAACAGAGTAATTTCGGGTTATATGGAGGACAATTCATCGGTACTGGGAATAAAGTTGCCGAAGATGGTCATACTACACCACGTAAATGGAGAGTCAATGTGATTAGGAAACATTTTTGGAGTGAGACTTTAAGACAATCTATTAAATTGAAGACAACGGGACGAGTCTTGAGAACTATGAAGAAGGAAGGTGGGTTGGACAATTATTTGTTAAAGGAGAAAAGTGCAAGGATAAAAGAATTAGGTCCAAAAGGTTATAAATTGAAATATGATATCTTGATGGAGAGACAAAGGCAACTGATACCAAAGAAACAAATACATAGACATAAAGATCGTGATGGGAAATTGACCAAAGTTTACTATATCGTCACTGTTGATGATAAGAAGTACAAATTTAAAGTTGGTAAGAAGCAAATACTTAGAACTTTGTATGCAACATTACAAAAAAATCATATTGAAGAATATAGATGGATGGATTTCAGCTTGGAGTATCAACCAAAGAGTGTTGAAGAATTGACTAGAGTTCTGGTGGAAAATCAAGTTGACTTGTCAGAAATCACTATTTAGAATCTTGTATATAATGAATCATGTCATATCTAATATTAACCTATCTACGTAACTATATCTGAGGATGATGGTGGTGTAATGATGCATGTGTATGTGTGTTAGGGTTTCTAGCCCTAGTGTCATTTTCTGTAACTTTTTTTCATTTTTTCCGTTGGGCAAAAAACTTGGAGAGGAAGAAGAAGAAGAAGAAGAAGAAAAAAAAAATTGCATTTAACAAATTTCAATAAATATATATAACAACTAAAACAATATATACATAAAAATGGCTAAATCAGGTATGTACCAAGCAGCCAAGTGATATCACGTATCTAATGATGGGATTCATATAACCAAGGGAAGAACTCGTAGTGGAAAGTCTGAAATTCAAGAGTCAACTAGACAAGTACAAAGTGATATAATATTGTGTGAAAATATATATTGATCGAAAGAAAGAAAGCAAACATAAAGTGGGATTCAATAGATTAATATTGATCAGACTTCAAAGTTATGTCTGTTTGAAGAGTATTCGTAACAGATCAATCAGTTGGATACACGTTTAAAGATTTTTCAATCCCAGTATAAATTTACAATTTTAAACAAGAGGTATAAAAAAAATCCCATCAAAGAATGATACTGATAGTTTCAACCGTATCAAGGAATCACAAATACTAACTTTAATAAAATAGGTATTGCTAGTGGTCAAAACAAAGGTTTTGTTGTTACTCCAAAAGCTGTTGCTCCAAAAGTTTCTTACAGAAAAGGTGCTTTATCCAAGAGAGCTGAATTTGTCAGAAGTATTGTCAGAGAAGTTTCCGGTTTAGCTCCATATGAAAGAAGAGTTATCGAATTGATCAGAAATGCCGGTGAAAAGAGAGCAAAGAAGTTAGCCAAGAAGAGATTAGGTACTCATTTAAGAGCTAAGAAGAAGGTTGAAGAAATGAACAAGGTCATTGCTGAATCAAGAAGAGCTGGTCATTAAAGAGAATGTATATCTATTTAATACAATAAGTGTTTTCATAATTTTTCTGTCTATTGTCATTGTAAGAGTAATCTCAAACCAGTGTTGTTTCATAATTTTTAATAGTAGTACTTGGGTGTATCTGACTATAAAAAAACAAAAGATTTTGAAACAAGTGAGTACAGAGTCAGTAACAATGATGAACTCCAATGCAATGAGATCTATGAGATCTTTAAAGTTCATTACAAGATCAATTACATCGAGGCCACTTTCATTTAAAAGGCCAACAACACAGATAGTTTCAAAGAGTTCGGTATCGGTACAACCACCGACTTTTTTCAAAGATGAAAATGATCCTCCAAAGACGCTTGATGAATTGAAACAGAAAACTGAACTGAAATCATCGATTCAACCACCACTGTCACCACCACCACAACAGCAAAAACGAGATAAAAATGATAACGGTTGGATAGCACCATGTACCTCCATCATTTTAGCGTTAATAGTTGTCATTATAGTACAACAACAACAGATTGAAGCTTTACAAAAACAAAACACAGTCACTCATGTTGCATTGAATAAACTTCTGATCACTTATAAGAGTCAAATGGATCGATCACTTGAGAATTTCTCCAATGTATTACAATTACGATCATATCAAAAGGAAATGATAACTTGTAAATTATTAGTACATATAGCGTTATTAAGGAGACAAATATTGACAAATACAACGTTGACACCAATTGAAATTAACGAAAGCGTAAAGCAGTTTTATCAAGTTGCCAAGATCAGCAAGAGTAAAACCGATACAAGAGTCTGGGTTAGAGATGATTGTGATATAAAACGATATATGCCACATGCAAATGATTACGAGGATAATACAGACCTATAACATGGATAGTTACCCTGCTTTGAGCTTGTAAGTTGTATAAAAGTGACTGAAAAAAAAATTCTTCTTCTCTTGTTCTTTTCCTTTTCCTTTCTTTACAATGTATTTTAACCATTATAGACACCCATTAGAGTCACGGTTCATATTCTTTATTCTATATATGATCTTTTGTAAGTCACTGATTTGCATATTCGTGCTCGGGTTTAGTCTTAGAAAGAATTATTTGCTTTTACCAGCCCCATTTTGTCGTGCCTTATTCTTCCTTATAGTTTGGCTATGCGGTTCTAAACAAACATTTTTTAAAAAGCCTATATACATATAAATTCTCTATCATCATCTCATTTTGCCCTTGGTCAACTTCTGTTATTCACAAGGTGTTGTGTTGTTGATGTGCGCCTTGGTGCAACACTTCAATTTCCATACAATGTTGCATCTCTATTCTTATCCAGTTGACGTTGTTTCAATTTCAAATGTAACAAGTCAACAGTTGGACAACATGTAGTCTTGTTGATTTCTGGATTCTCTTTATAATAATTTGAACAACATTTATATAATTCATCAATTAATGATGAACATTTGGATTCATTATAATTATACTTGTGCAAGCAATCTTATTGATAATGTTAGTCAATGGTGTTGTTGGTTATAATATGACAATACTCATAGATGCTTACCTTGAATCAGACACAGTTGTGGTTTACATGGATCACTCATTTTTGTTATGTTGCAATTAATGGTTTATCTATATAACAGTAAAAATGGCAATCAATGTACTATTGTAGTTTTATCTCTGTGTGTGTTTTTTTTTTCTTGCTGTGTCAATAACTATTTTTAACCCCTTTAAAAGGATCTTTAAAAGGATCTTTAAAAGGATCTTTAGAAGGGTCATTTTAAAAGGATCATCTTGACATCCAATCAAACAAGATCGTAGATAATGACTGAAACAATTGAATTACCTCAGTATATGGACACTGATAAGAATGACAAGACATTGAAGATGTTTGGACTCAATGGATTGAAATTTCGTGGTATTGAATTAGATAATTATGGTACTGGATTTGATCCAATGTTGATTAACAATGTTGATGCCGTTGAATTATTTCTTTTACAGATCAAGACTTATATATTGAGAGGTTTCCATTTCTTGTTATCCAGTTGGAATTGGTTTAATACGATTCATCAACTGTTGAATTTCCAAATTGGACAAATTTTAATATATCTTTTATATCAATTTATTTCAAGGATTGGGTTTATTTGGTTTAAAGATGAGATTTTAAATTATTTATCACAATATCGATACCCAATAACCGAGACTGAGTTAATCAAATTAGCAGGGAAAGGTGTTCCTGAGAATTGTCTGACTATAATCAATTTGA
Organism: Nakazawaea holstii; assembly: GCA_003706265.2. Classification (NCBI taxonomy): domain Eukaryota; kingdom Fungi; phylum Ascomycota; class Pichiomycetes; order Alaninales; family Pachysolenaceae; genus Nakazawaea; species Nakazawaea holstii. Next base: position 113,606 of record PPKU02000031.1, on the reverse strand, counting down.
ATCAATTTGTTGAACCATTACCACCAATGATGCCAGAACCATATTTAACATCAAAGAAGAAGTTAGTTGTACCAACAAAGAAAGAAATCGACAAGGCACTAAGGGAGAATCTTGAATATATGACTAGTTTCAAATTGTTCAAACAAAATGAATTATTCGGGAAAATGATGATATTATCTAAATGTATTAAAAGTTGTACATTAATCAATGTTCCAAAATTGACGATTTATGAATCAACAGGTGAATTATGGCAAGAAGATGATAATTTACCCAAATTGATGGAATTCATATGTCTGGAATTATCAACGCCATCTTGTCATCATCATAACAAGAGGATAAAATTGAATAATTATGATTCAAAAAAGATATACATCAAACAAGGAGAAGACGATTTCGAATTAATCACAGAAGATGATGATAACGGAGACATTGATTTAACAATCTCATTAATTTCATCAAGACAATCCGTAAACAAGGTTAGTGTTAATGAATTGTTGTCAACTGATTTCAAGAATAATAATTCGGATTTAAAATTAAATTTAATTTCATCAATTCACTCTCCGTTGTATATCAATAAACCCGATTTAATATTAAACGTTAATAAAGATTTTAAGAAAAATGGGTTGGGTATTCATAGAATGATGGGATTCCCAATTTACCCCAGTGACAAAGAAGATGCTAATACAGAGTTTGTTATTTACACAGATAATGATCATGATTTAACAATTGACTCAATGTATAAAGGTATCAAGTATTGGCAACTACAACAGTAAGATCCCCAGATATCATAAAATCATGGTGTTGCTGCACGTGATCTGTGAAATTTATATATATTTATTTATTTACTCTTCTACAGCAAGAAGTGTGATGTGTTCATGTAAGAGCACACAAGAGCACGTGACTCTTCTGCTGTGTAATATTATTAATATTAATAAATTGATAGTGTATTAGTAAACAAACAGATGTGGAAAAAAATTTTCTTATTGTGATCTTGTTCTTGTTCTGCGTATGTGTGTGGCTGTTCTGAGTAGAGGAGAATGGAAAATGTGTCAATTGAAATTGAAATTTTTTTTCATCTCCACTTCCCGCGCGTTTTGTCAAACTTAATTAACTAACCATAACGGTGTAGTACTCGGAAAACACACACACCTTGGAGGTTATCGGTGTATGTAACTTTACACTATACATATACGCATGATCAGAGGTTGTCTCTGGATATAGTGGATACGATACGGGCATTACAGTAGTAGTATCATGGATAGATAGCAGTTATGATGATGATTATCAACCACCACCACCACCACCACCACAGGCTCCACCACATGGGTATAAACAAACGTAAACATAAACATTGAACATGTATGTAAATACACCGTTTGTTGTGGTGGTGTCTGTCTCCCTCTATGTTTGTTTGTCATCTATGGATATATTTTCAGAATGAGAAAATTTTTTCCTTTCTCTGTTCTGGTGCGTGTGTGTGTGTTAGCGCGCACACGCACACGCAAAACAGAACAGAACAGAACGAAAGTGGCTGACTCGTTCGTTCGTTCGTTCTGGAAGGACTGACTGACTCATCCAACACAATCTCGGAACGTGGGACCCACCCCAAAGAGAGAGATCCACAATTTTGTGTGTCATTTCATATAAAACAAGATACGAATAACCCTTTTTCTACAATTTATCAGTTTATATCTATAACTACTATAACTAATATATATTATATCATATTATATTAAACATACACACACATAAGCACAAGATGATGTTCCATTTAGAAGATTATTGCGTTGTCGATGACAACAGATGTGAACCTGGTCAAATATATTGTTCACAAAGATGTAAAGAATTAGATGCAAGACAACCGCCATCATTAGAATTTTCTGAATTAACAACAACAGCAACGAGAACAAATTCAACAAGTGATTCAATTTTCTCGTCATCATCATCAATTACAACGACATCAGCTTTCAATGATGATGATTTATTACAAACTCCTCGTTGCAATCATCATTTCATGTATGATTCCAAAATCAATCATCATAATAAATGCAACTGCAATAAGAATGATGATTGTACAAGGAATGAATTGAGTTTCTTAGATTTAGATTTCGATTTAAATAGCAGTTATGATTTGAAAAATAATAATTATACAACAACAATGACAAGTCCAATATCATCAGCTAAATATGATCTTATACCCAATGTTACATCATTGATGGGGATCTTGACAAGGGATTCAAATTCAACAAATTTCGAAAAGGAATTACAAGAGAATAAACATATTAAAAATAGTTTTAAAACTGCAAAGGATAATTACAGATTATGGCTTAATTCAAGCAGTAAATAAGTATAAAACTAAGATTTAATGATTATAATGTGTTTAATGTGTGTGGTTTTTTTTTTCTAATGTGTGCTTTGTTTGCTTGCTTTTGGGTTTCAATCGGGTTGTGAGAATCAATTTTATTAGATTGTGAGGTTTAGGGTTATGTTATTTGGGTTTAAATAACATTTATATATATTTTTATTATTATAAGATTCTTTAATAATGTGTCATTTGATATTCTTGCCATTGTACCTACCTATCTATCTTTATGTTTGAACCGCCAATGGTTCATTTCCGTATTGTGCTTTTATCTCCTTGCTATGTATTATAGACCCTGTCGTTATGTGGTTTCACACATTTACACACTTACACACTCCTACATACAATTCCCCACAGCCCCAGATGAAAAATATGAGAAGGAGAAAAAAAAAAAGACAAACCCCTTACTTACTTACTCCCTTCCGTTCCCCTTTCCTTCCTTCCGTACCCGCAAATTGTACAAGAAAATTAGGTCCACGCTCTATTGCTACTATACACAAGCAATGAATGTCAATTGCCATTATTAATTTGTATTGGTTGACATGTATTTCATATCATATATTTAAAACATAACACCATTCTGAAGTGTGTATGTGTGTGTGTGCTTTTTGAAAATTTTTTTTTTTGTCTTCAAATCGGCCAACTCATCTCTACCCACTTCAACTCAACTCAGCTCATTAGTCAGTACCCGACTTGTACATGTATTGTATATATGTATATATGTATGTACATAACTGATATTGAAAAGAGATGGTGATTTATTTTATCTCATTCGTTGCATTCTTTACCTTAAAAAGTCAAGTCATCCCCCCTTCAACGTTAAAAAATTACCTTAAATGGGTTATTCTATTGTTTTTCTCTTTTTCCTTAAGAACGGGGTTCGCTCAATTAGGAAGTTTATGAAAATTGTCCATTTTGAGCAGTTAAATGTATGTAAGTGGTGATTAACTTATTATTATCAAGTTATACATACGAGAATGCAAAACCCAGCATTATATCAGATCAGGTCACTATCATGTGTTATATTTTTTTCAACTATTCTTGTTCGTAGGATAGAATAATTCGTTATTCTTGTTCTCGCGTTGGTTCGGGATTTAAAAGCTTTTCGTTAGCCTATTTTGCCTATATTCTTCATATACATAAACACATACAGGGCATTGTCATTGAAATTATTGAACTGAAGAGGCATTGTCCTTTTGCGGTGAGAATGCATGTAAGAACGTTTGTATGTATGTAAATGTATACCACGATTATCAAAATATTAGAGTTTGTTAATCCATTCTTTTTAATAGACAGGGTAAAAAAAATTACTGGGAACGTTGCCAATAAATTAAAATGAATGAATCCGATTAATTAGTTCATTCATTCGTTCAATTCACATTCAGTATGGTCCACATGTCATTAATGAGACTTTCATCGTTTGTAGTAAGTGATATTGTAAAATATCAAATTTTTTTTTTCCACTCCGCATAGTAAAAATGTAATCACTAATATTAAAGAATATTATAAAATTTTACTATATAAGTGCTCATACCAACAAATTTTCAGATCTTTCACTGACAGTTTTTCGATTGCGATGTTAAATCCAGCATCTCCGTTTCTTTGATTATCGTTAGGTTCAACTTTTTTTTTTTCCATCTTTGATCTGCATGCATTGTTACATATAAATAATCATATATGCTAATTAAAGTTCAGATGACATGATAAAATTGACATCAATCATTTATCAAAGTGAAGATTGAAATTGATACCAACCGAAGCAGATAAGATTTCTTTGATACTATGATTTATTTATTCAATTGATGTGAATGGATTGAATTGCAAAATAAAAGAGATGTAAAGATATTTGTAAATTTCCCTTTATTGTGTATTTAACAATGTCATAATTTTATAATTTATAACAAGAGAAAAAAACTCAACAATTTTATTTAAATAAGTGCTCATATCCTTATGGTTGTCCTATGATATATTAAATTGTGATCGGTGAAGCATTAGTCCTTATGAAATCTGAATTCTGTTTTTTTTGGTAAGGGATCTGATTGAAATTATAGTATACTACTAACCAAAGTGAATTCCAATCCATCAGTATGGTTGATGATTATCCATTCAGGTTATATAAATACCATATAACGATTAAAACAGAAACTTTGTTTCGTAATTACAGACTTTAGGACAGCATTGATGTTGGGGAGTGTATTGTCACTGAATAAATGTTGTCATGTTCAGATATGGTAGTAATCAGTTGAACTCTTTACAGTTGAGAAAATAATTTTTTCCTTCTCCTCCAATAGTCAATATCATATTCAAATGTATCTACTAATAACAAGAATACTATAAAATTTTACTATATAAGTGCTCATACCATCAATATTTAGAAACGACAGCAATGTTATTAGTTTGACTGAAGCTTTTGGCGGTGAATGGATGCCCTGGTAACAACAGGTACACCAATTTTTTTTGTCTTCTATTTGATCTCGTTACGTGCATCATAAAATCTAATTATATAATAAAATACAACAGTCAAATTCATATCAGGGGAAACATCAAAGGTCTAGTTCATGTATTGTCCATCGTGATTAATTTCCAGGATTCCCTGTGATGAACACTGAGGAGGTGGTTTCAATATTATCTGATAAACAACTGTATCATTTTTTTGAAATAATCTGGAATTCCACATCATCAAGTTTTTCCAGCCTAGTACTTTTGTAATTTGATTGAACTTTAAGCCATTTATCTATGTGTTATAATCTCTAATTAGGTTAATAGATAAGGTTAACAACTTGTTGGTGCTGCGTCCGCTTTTAAACTGCGCAGATTGATAAAAGCCACAAAATGAAAATGCGCGCAATTTCGTTCATGAACCATACGTACCGCAAGTTTTATTAATAATTCATACAACAACTACTTGAAATATTAAAGAATTGAACAGATCTATATAGACAATATGACCACGTTCAACAATTCCATCCCATTATTAAACAATGACGCTATCGTAATTCCTAATGGTCCAAAAATTAGTTACCACCATCTTTCATCGATAACAGGTCATTTACAAACTTTTTTCAACAATCCAACTTGTCCATTGTACGATAAGATTCCAAGAAATTCATCAGTGGCTATATCATTACCAAATTCATTAGAATTCGTTGCTAGTTTCTTAGCTATCACCACACTGGGTAGAATTGCTGCTCCTTTGAATCCAACTTATAAGAAATCTGAGTTGAATTTTTATTTACAAGATTTGAATGCCAAACTGCTTATTGTTACAAAGGATACTGTCAAGAGACAATTGAATCAAGATTTGATCCAATCATGTAAGGAGAACAAGGTCAAAGTCATTGAAGTTTGGTATGATCAACAAAGAGGTCGTGTTGAATATGAAATCTTTGATGAAAAGACATTAAGTCTTATTTATAAATCATCCAATTTACCAATCTTTGTCAATTATTCTCAGTACCTTCCAGGAACTGTGTCTCCAGATGATGTTGCCTTGATTATTCACACTTCGGGAACTACAGGAAGACCAAAGCTGGTCCCATTAACTCATAGAAATATTACTCAATCCATGATTAACATTGGTGAGAATTTCAAATTGACCAACAAGGACAAGACATACTTGGTCATGCCTTTGTTCCACGTCCATGGTTTAATTGGTGCCTTGTTGTCAACTTTGAAAACAGGTGGTACCGCTATTGTCCCACCCAAATTTAGTGCCAAATTGTTTTGGCAAGATTTTGTCACATATGGGGCAAATTGGTATAGTGCTGTTCCAACTATTCATTTGATCTTGTTAAACACCAAATTCCCATCACCTTTACCTAATATTAGATTTATTAGATCTTGTTCTTCAGCGTTGGCTCCTGGTACTTTTAAAGAATTGGAAAAACTGTTTCAAACACCAGTCATTGAAAGTTATGGATCAAGTGAAACTGCTCATTGTATGACTTCAAATCTATTGCCTCCAGGGGACAGGAAACCAGGTACCGTTGGTGCAGGTTTAAACGTTGAAGTTAAAATCATCAATGATGATTGTGACTTTTTACCAGTTGGATCCATTGGTGAAGTTGTTGTTAAAGGTAATAATGTCATGTCAGGTTACATCAACAATGTCAAACTGAACAAGGAGAGTTTCACCGATGGATTCTTTAGAACTGGTGATCAAGGGTTTTTGGATGCTAATGGATTTTTAACTCTTACTGGAAGAATCAAGGAATTGATCAATAGAGGTGGAGAGAAAATCTCACCTATTGAATTAGATGGTGTTATCATGGAACATCTGGAAGTTGACGAGCTGGTTTCATTCGGTGTTGACGATGCCAAATATGGACAACTGGTCAATGCAGCAGTGGTTTTAAAAGCCAATTCCAAATTGACCGAGAAAGATTTACAAAAATGGTTGAAAGATAAAGTTAGTGCTTTCAAGATTCCAACCAAGATCTTTATCGTTGACAAGTTGCCAAAGACTGCCACGGGTAAGATCCAAAGAAGGATCATTGCTGAAGTGTTCACCAAGGACAACAAACCAAAACTTTGAATGTTGTATATGTATGTTGTATATGTCCGTATATGGTAATACGAGGGCGCTCTAGTGGGCGGAATGAAGAAATCCGCAAAATCAAATTCTTTTGCACAAAGAAGAAAAAAAGTTGAAGATGAAAAAAAAAACATACACCACTTTGTTATTAAACTCCTCCTTGTTCACGTTATAATATAAATTATTAGACAACAGTACAGCAATGGCCCCATCACATATCGCCAAGACTGCCAATTTGGCAGTTAGATCTTTGAAAACTTCGGTACCTTCCATGGTTCGTAGAGCAGCATCATCTCAATCGGGAAAGCAAACTATCTCCGTAAGAGATGCTTTAAATCAAGCCATGATTGAAGAATTGGATAGAGATGATGGTGTCTATATCATGGGTGAAGAAGTTGCCCAATATAACGGTGCCTATAAGATTACCAGAGGTTTGTTGGATAAGTTTGGTCCAAGAAGAATTGTCGATACTCCAATCACTGAAATGGGATTCACTGGTTTAGCCGTTGGTTCAGCTTTAGCCGGTTTGAAACCAGTTGTTGAATTCATGACTTTTAACTTTGCCATGCAATCTATCGATCAAATCATCAACTCTGCTGCAAAGACTTATTATATGAGTGGTGGTAAACAACCTTGTAATATTGTCTTTAGAGGTCCAAATGGTGCCGCTGCTGGTGTTGCTGCACAACATTCCCAAGATTATTCAGCTTGGTACGGTTCTATTCCAGGTTTGAAAGTCATTTCTCCATACTCAGCTACCGATTACAAAGGTTTATTAAAAGCTGCCATTAGAGATCCAAATCCAGTTATCTTTTTAGAAAATGAAATTTTGTATAATGATGTCTTTGAAGTTGAAGAAGAATTCTTCTCACCAGATTTCGTCTTACCAATTGGTAAGGCCAAGATTGAATTAGAAGGTAAAGATGTTACCATTGCCACACATTCTAGAAATGTCATGTATGCATTGGACGCTGCTAAAGAATTGAAAGAAAAATATGGTGTTGAAGCTGAAGTTATCAACTTGAGATCTATTAAACCATTGGATGTCCCATGTCTTGTAAAATCAGTCATGAAGACTAATCATTTGATCACTGTTGAAGCCGGTTTCCCAGCTTTTGGTGTCGGTTCAGAAATCGTTGCTCAAATCATGGAAAGTGAAGCTTTTGATTATTTGGATGCTCCAGTTGAAAGAGTCACCGGTTGTGAAGTTCCAACTCCTTATGCTAAAGAATTAGAAGATTTCGCCTTCCCAGATGTTGAAACTATTGTTAGAGGTGTTGAAAAAGTATTAAGTTTAAAGAATTAAAAAAAGAGATTAGAAATTTTTTATTAATCTTAGCGGCGTTGTCGTCTAGTTTTTGAACTTAAACTTAATGATGCTATCATAAACCCCCCTTTATATTTATATAACTGTTGATATAATTTTATTTGAATCAATGATCACCAATGGGCAATGTAGTGTCTTTGTATCATCGTCGCTCTTATACTATAAAAGTATACACAAAGTTTTATATATATCACATTATCATTCTATGTTTGGAAAGCAATGAGCTTTACATTTCAGTTGTGGATTGTTGCTATCGTTGATCAATCCACTCAGGTCTTATCTTTGAGGTACAGTATATTGACCAATTTGATGACTCGATTAATTTTAAGGTTAAGCAAGAGAAATAAAGTGATAGATATATATTGTAAAATAAAATTGTTGAAAAATTTTGATTTCTCAAAATGAAGCACCTTGAGCTGTTCAGATTCATTCTCTCCATCCATAATCACTGGAAAATGGTGAATACATCAATTTTTGACTGTTTTATCGTCGTTTCTAATTTCAACATACCAGCGAATGGCCTTAACTATGGCAGCAGATTTGATATTCCATGGACGACATTTTCAATATTGTTGAATCTGGGGTAGTAAAATCACGTTTCAAAAAGTCAACGCTCCGCCTTACTTTGGGGGTTTCCTATTCAATTCGCCCATTAATAGCCCCAGAGAACTACGAAGAAAGGAGGCTAAAAACAGGCGGAATTGTCTACATGGAGTTGATCATGGGGCTCTTGGTGCTGTCCCCATTGTTTTCAACTCTAAAAATTTTTGACCTGCTCTGCTCTGCAGTAGATCATGTTCAGGCTCAGGTGTACCCTGTTACCGGGAGGGATTGGGTATACCCGTAAGTATACCCTTTCAGCCCTGAGCATCTATGGCCCAGGGCTTTCGAGCACACCGTTTGGCTTTTGGTGTACTCATAGCCTTAGGTATACCCTTTGGTATATCCTTTCAGCTCCGAGCATCTATGGCTCAGGGTTGCTCAAACCGCTGAGATCAAGATTTGGGTTAGTAATTTGGTTAGTAGGAGCTCAGGGTTGCTCAAGCCGCTGAGATCAAGATGTTTGAGCTAAAAGTTTTGTGATAAATCCATTGATTTTCAATACATCATATGGCAACAATGGTAACTTCTCCTTCATAATATCACCCAATGTGACTAATATTCAACATCTGACGACAACGTATGAATCATATAGTGGGTGTGTGACATTCATTTGACAACTTGTATTAAATGAGATGATTGGGTAACAATAGTGAGCCCCAGCTTGATTTTATTCCATTCATGAACGCCCACTTTTCTTTTTGAAACACATTCAACAGACTGATATTATAATGGCGGCTTCTATGATTGAACCAATGTTTGAAATGATTTGAATAACTGTGGAAATGCCTTTTGAATACACCACCACCACCACCAACTCTTAGCTAGCACAACACCCATACTCAGCGCCATTCATCTTTTATACAAATCTATGGAAGCCAACACAGGAATAAGAAATCACTTCACCACAATAACATAGAAAGGAAACAGAATATAATTGAAAAGAAATTGACCTCAATTTCTTTATTTATATTTTTGGTTTTGTGGTTTTGTGGTTCAAGTTTAGAAATCAAATTTGTCTTTTTTGAAAAGTTAAGCACAAAAACCTTCTGTTTCACTTTCTTCTTATGAACAGGGTAACTCTCGTCAATCCATATATCTGATTAATGGATACTTCTATCTGATGGTGGTCTCTTATTGTTAGATATATCGATATAATCTCTGATAAATGTCTCTCTATACTTATAACAAACAATAAACACTAAATTGAAATCTTAACAAAAAAAATTAAAAAGTAAGCAAATACAGAAGGACAACAACAACAATAATACCCATATAATATGGCCATGTCATCTTCATCAGTAGATGAATCTCATGACCACCTCCTACCATTATACAATTCGCATTCGTTGTCCCCCTATGAATCGGATACAAAATCCAGGTCTCATACACCTGTCAGACTCTCAAAAAAGAGTCTATCTCCATTATCAAATATCGTATCTGGATCTTCATCATCTTTAAATTCACCGTCAAATTCATCACAACCATTACCAAAAGCAGACAGACCTCAATTCGTGATATTGGTCATATTGTATTTGATACAAGGTGTCCCCATTGGATTGCTGTTTGGATCCATACCATTTTTGTTAAAATCTTCAAATTTATCATATTCACAAGTTGGAATCTTTTCATTGGCGTCATATCCATATTCTTTCAAATTGATATATTCACCAATAGTGGACTCCATATTCATGCCTCGAATTGGAAGGAGGAAATCATGGATCTTACCAGTTCAATTCGTTAGTGGGTTAACTTTATTGATTTTAAGTACCAAAATTGATAGATTGATGGAGAATATTCAAGATTCATTGACACATTTAACCTTAGCATTCTTCATGTTGATCTTCTTATGTGCTACACAAGATATTGCAGTTGATGGTTGGGCATTGACTATATTATCCCCATCACTGTTGAGTTATGCTAGTACAGCTCAAACTATTGGTTTAAATTGTGGTTACTTCCTTTCATTCACAGTTTTCTTGGCTTTCAATTCACCTGAATTTGCAAATAAATACCTTAGACTGGAACCACTAGATGCTGGATTGATTACTCTTTCACAATATTTGAAAATTTGTGGATTGTTGTTTATCATTGTGACAATCATAGTTGCCATCTTTGTACCTGAACATCCAAGGCATTTAGATGATGAGCTCGCTAAAAAATCAGATGATATTGAATTGGTCAATCCAATGGAAAGAACCATAATTTCTAACAATCATTTGGAAATGGATTCGAATTCCCCAATGGCAAATTTGAAACAAGTTTATATAAAGATGTATCAAGTTTTAAAACTACCAAATGTTAAAATTTTCATCGTGTTGCATTTAATTTCCAAGATTGGGTTTCAAACAAATGAAGCTGCTACAAATTTGAAATTGTTAGAAAAGGGGTTTTCAAAAGAAGATTTGGCAATTACAGTCTTGATTGATTTCCCCTTTGAAATAATCTTTGGTTATTACGCCGGAAGATGGTCCACTGGTGATGAACCTTTGAGACCATGGTTGTACCTGTTTTTAGGAAGAATCTTAGCCGCTGTTTGTGGTCAGTTCTTGGTACTCATGTTTCCATCCGGAGGTGTCAACTCTTTTTATTTCATATTGGTAATTTTACAACATCTCTTGGGTTCATTCATGTCAACGGTACAATTTGTATCTATATGTGCATTCCATACCAAGATTGCAGATCCTTTAATAGGTGGTACTTATATGACAACGTTAAACACTTTATCAAATTTAGGTGGTCAATGGCCCAAGATTATTGTCTTGTATTTAATTGATAATTTTACAATTGCCCACTGTCAAAGTGACGATGATCAACTTGCTCAATTGTTCAAAAATGAACCTTTTTATCAATGTATCAATGGTAATTTGAAAAATCAATGCATTAAAGCAGGTGGGGAATGTGTGATACTACGAGATGGTTATTATTACACCAATTTCATATGTATTACCGTTGGATTACTTACGTATTTCCTTTGGATTAAAAAAACAGCTAAACATTTACAACAATTGCCACAACAAAGTTGGAGAGTTCAACATCAAAAAATACCACTGGCATAAACCAACGCCACTATTAGATAACACCACACCAATCCAAATAATTTTTCTTTCAAAGAATGGAAATAAATACTGGTTATCAAAAACATCCATATCCAAAATGAAACCAAAATCCCGCTTGCAATGTGTTTTATCTTTATCAATTTTATCAAGTTAAACCTTATAGATTTATTGTTATAATTATTATAAATTTCCCTTAATTGTACCAGAATATAATTCAAATCTTTTTCAAATTTGAAAACTTCAAAGATTAGTAAAATTGATGAAAGACTCAACAAAAAGATATGGCCACTTGGATCATGACCACCTTCCCAATTACCTCCAAGGTATCTACACGTTTTGGAACTAACCTGTCCCAGATATGTCAAATCATCGATTTTGAAAAATTTCGAAACAACATCAGATGACAATTCTTTCAATTTCACTATCGGAATATCAGAGCACTGTCCACCTGAAATGATAAACACTCTATCCATGATTGGAAATCCGAAAAACCACTGAGTGAAGAAAAACCACCATAATGATATGAACAGAAATCGAAGAATTGATTTGATGAGGATTTTCTTATTCAAATGAGTGGATCTCATTCCAATCAGTAACGAACTAGCGTAAGCTATTGTTGTCCATAACCATCCTTGCTTAACAAATACTTGGTTTAATACGTTTTTCTTGTTGGTGAAGTAATTATTCACCTCTTCTGATGGTGAAAAGATGTGAATTATATGTCCTAATATGATCAACACGGGGAACAATGTTAAGGTAGCCAATTGATGTGGTTTCAAAGAAAGTCTCTGTGATACTTTGGCTATCACCCTGTGAACATTTTGTAAGTGTTTATTGTAAATTTGGTTGTTGTTCATAACGTTTGCTATTAAGCTGTATATTTATTGCCATCATAATATTTTAGTTAAAAAAAAAAAAAATCAAAAAAACATAAATATCAAAAAACAAAAACATCACCAAGTAGAAAAATATCTGTATCATTTCATAGTTTGATATGGAGCCTCCAGTACAGCAACCAACGGAGGACCAGCCCTTGCCAACTAGATGGGAGATTGAATTGGAGTTTGTACAATCATTGGCTAACCTTCAATACTTGAATTATCTTGCTCAGAATAGATTTTTGGAAGATGAGAAGTTTTTATCATATTTGAATTATCTCGAGTATTGGAGATCACCTGAATATGCAAAGTTCTTGATATATCCAAATTGTTTACACGTGTTGACGTTGTTGCAAAACAAAGATTTCCGTTCTCAAGTGCTAAGACAGGACATTGTTGGTGTCTTGATGAATGATATGAATGCCAGATGGAGAGAAGATTTGATGACACCAACTGTTGTGGCGAATGGTGATGATGTTGATAATAATGATAATAATAATAATAATGACAATAACAATAATAACAATAACACAAACAATTTTTCAAAAGATGAAAACAACGTTGGAATTACCGATGCTACTAAAACAGAACTGTTTGATAATCAAGAGGTTAAAGTGTGAAACAGTTGAAAGACATTTCATGAACGTTCCTACCCCAGTTGAATGGAGTATAATTCAGAAGAGCCATGTAAAAGTTTGGTTCTACCCTTAGAGTTGCTGATGCATATAATAATGTTCAAGACTACCGAAATTTTCATCAGTGATCATCCGAGAAGCGGGTCAAGACATTTTTTTTCAAGCATTAAGAGTTTAGAATCTACACTATTTGTATAATAGAAATCACATAAGCATTTGACAGTGGACTTATTCTTCAATGAATACGTAGAGCTGATGATTTATTTTCTACAAAATAATATGCTTCTCTTCTGAGAATGTTATTGCTTCAATGAACGAATTTTCTTCCCTCTTGTGATACTCCCATTAGATTGTGTGTTTTACAAATTGCATACTTATTAATTGAACTTCAGCCAAGTCCATCATATAGAGCACATTTCTTCTTTTGCTTCATTTTCTACATCTTTCAGATTTATTTTCATGCAATTATCTCCAGCATTAACCAAGTAATTCACAATTTTACTTTCAAACTACCAGCAAATGGCGTTAACTATGAAACCAGCTTTTGATATTCCAAGCATGACATTTAATTTTTGGCTCCTTTTGCATTTGGACTAATCGATCTGCCGGTCGAAAAGTAAGGATATTGAGCCCAAAATCCGAGCGAAGTTCAGCGAAACCACAAATGAAAGTTTAAGGCTTATCTAATACAAGTGAAACAAACCTGCATCAGCCTTTAATTATATGTCGATGAGTTGTTTGGTTAAAAACGGGTTTGAAATTAACTTATCAAAGTCAAAGTCAACTATATTTAGAGATGGTGAAAAAATCTTGTATGTCGTGTACACCGGTCGTGGTTGGTATATTGATATCAGAAAATATCAAGGAAGAGGTAAGATGCACATTTCGAGACGGGAGTCCACTAAGAATATCATCAACAAGCTTAAAAATGACCTGATTAAAGCTTCGACGAAAGATGGTGATATCAGTACGATAGGATCTGAAGTTGCTGATATCGATAAGATGGATGATGAGAGAAAAAACCCATCAAATACCATTTTTTCACAGTGGACGCCTTATCAACAAAGATGGGAAAGATCGAGGAACAATTTTGGATTCAAAGAACGCAGCGTAGCATGGGTTTTGGACATTCACGATGGTGGACACTCTGTATGTTTCCCTGAGAATCTACATTCTGTGAGCACCTCATATAAAGGATATAAAAGGGGGTGCGTAGTGTTAGGAGAAATTTTGTTAGATGATGTCACGTATGAACCTGGTAATCAAGTCAACATTTTTTCATTGCTTCGCCTAGCAGAAGATGGGTATGAGTTTAAATTCACAAAAAAAGAGGCAACGATCACAAAGGAAGGTAAGACCTATTTGAAAGCACCAATGGTTGGTAATTTTTGGATTTTGAACTCTGTTCATGAAAAACATGGATGGTTAGACGGAAAATGCCCTTATGAAAAGAAAGACATGTTGTCATTTAAACAGAAATACAGTGATGAATTTACAATGGGTGAGATCAAGGAAGCATTCAAAGAGTTTACTCATGATTGTGAATTGGAAGGACCAAGAAAAGAGACTCTCTTTGAGGTTGCAACACATGATTCTTCAGTGAAACTTAGATTTGTGCCATATGGGCTCCAGTCATCTTAATCCTTCCTTTTGCTTTCCCTTACTTATTTGTCCTTTTCCCCATTTATTTCACTCCTTCTTTTACTTATCTTCTTTTTTATACTTTATAGTTCACTTATCCTATGCTGTTTACTTATCTTTTATTGTTCACTTATCTCTTATTGTTATTATATTTTCTTTCTTGGCTCTTACTCGAGGTCTTTTAAAAATTGGCCTAAAGTGGAATTAGGATATAATGTCCCGATTACCCCTTCCCATTACTCCTGAAAGGTCCAAGTCTGTTGGCGTTATTAGCCGATTCCTAAGAATGAACTGACTTCTTTTATTCAAAATTATAACAAACAAAACAACAATTTCTATCTTATTTTGATAGCCTTCTTTAAATCAGCCGTGTCTCCCGCATGTGACTCGGTGTCATTGATATTCCGCTTTATTTCACCTTTTTTATCAATTATATCGTCTGATATATTTCTTTGTACTCTGATTGCATTTTTTCATACTACGTTTCGATCAATCCATTCGACCGATGCAATTTCGACATACCAGCGAATGGCCTTCAATGTGAGACAGCTTCAATTGTTTTAAATCTGGGGTAATAATCACGTTTCAAAAAGTCAACGCTTCGCCTTACTTTGGGGTTTCCAATTCAATCCGCCCATTAATAGCCCCAGAAACTACGTAGAAAGGAGGCTAAAAACAGGCGGAATTGACTACAGGAAGTTGACCATATGGGATTTCTTTCAATCCCCATATTTTTTCAACTTCGTGATTTTGACCTGCTCTCGTAGAGCATTTCAAGTTCCAGATGCATTCTGGATACTTGGCAACGACACAATAATTGGCTGCTTTTGGGGTGATTGCGTCTCAGAGCTGTTTGTCTGATATTGATACCTGTAATATATTGCAGCGTGGTGTGCTGGTACCAACAGGTGTCTTTGTATTTTGCTATCTTCAAAAGCAATACTATTGGATGAAGCTACTGCTTCCATTGATTATCTATCAGATGCCAAGATTCAAAATACCATCAGAGAAGAGTTTGGTGGAAGCACTATTTTAACAATTGCCCATAGATTAAGATTTGATTTGGTAGCTCAAAACATGCCAATTTCATTATCCCAATTCCACCACCAACATTATAAGTGAATTCCCCTTAATCTTGTTTCACTTTTGGATCATCCTCTTTTTATAATTGATATGCTTAGATGGAATGAAATCAATCGAGCTAGCATTCCATTATAAGTCTCATTTCTCCGCATCCAAAGGCTAGTAGCTGCTCAGACCACTAGCCAATATCAGCTTGCGAAAATGGAGCTTATCTCCTGAGTGTGGCTCTCTTATACTCAGCTGTGCAATGGATTGGCACAATCAATGATTTCGTTAATCAGCAGCCAAGATCCGACGAACATTGAGAAATTGACATCACACGAATAGCGTTTTCTCTCAGCATGAGACATTTGGTGATTCAGCCATAATCGGCTTCGAAGTGGTGTGTTCAGTCCCATTGTAATCCTGTGTAATGATTTAGCACTATGAATGATTTGGCACTATGAAGGATTTAGCACTATGAATGATTTGGCACTATGAATGATTTAGCACTATGAATGATTTAGCACTATGAATGATTTAGCGCTATGAATATTTTAGCACAATGAATATTATAGCACAATGAATGATTTCCTCTACCACATGACCTGATTCAGGTGCTAAAGTGCTCAGTACCATTGTAATCCTCTGTAATGATTTAGCACTATGAATGATTTAGCACTATGAATGATTTGGCACTATGAAGGATTTAGCACTATGAATGATTTAGCACTATGGATGATTTAGCACAATGATTATTTTAGCGCTATGAGTATTTTAGCTCTATGAGTGATTTCCGCTACCACATGACCTGATTCAGGTGCTGAAGTGCTCAGTACCATTGTAATCCTGTGTAATGATTTAGCACTATGAATGATTTAGCGCTATGAGTCTTTTAGCATAATGAATGATTTCCTCTGGCACATGACCTGATTCAGGTGCTGAAGTGCTCAGTCCAATTGAAATCCTGTGTAATGATCTAGCACTATGAATGATTTAGCACTATGAATGATTTAACACTATGAGTATTTTGGCACAATGAATATTATAGCATAATAAAATGATTTCCGCTACCATATGACCTGATTCAGCTATTCAACAATTGAAAACCCAACTGAATTCCAAAGTTCATAATACCAAATAACCGCCAATTCACAACAATTACCCAAACCACCACCACCACCACCATTACCACCAACTCTTAGCTATCACAAGACCCATACTCAGCGCCATTCATCTTTTATACAATCTATGGAAACCAACACAGGAATAAGAAACCACTTCACAACGATAATGAAGAAAGGAAATAAAATATAATTGAAAAGGAATTGTACTCAATTTTCTTTAAAATAATATTTATTTCTCAAAGTTGAAGTTGAACCACAAAACCAACATAAACCACAAACACGAAAATTATTTATTTTCACTAGTTGCCAATTTTATCACATTCAGTCATTATTGAGATCTTTGAGTTGACACTAGGCGTTGAATCAATTCCCATTATGTGATAGATTCTTTAAAACAAGGAGATCAATTGATTATTTATTAATATTGATTGATGATATAATTTTGTTCTTCTTTTTTTCTTATAATTAAATAATCAATAATTGTTAACTAATTATCTATAAACAATCTACAGTCACATCCAACTTCATATGACTCTCCTTTTTAAAGGGGCTTTATATGATGGTTTCTCATCTCATTACGATTATCACAGGTATTGTTAATAGTGTTTTGATGGTAAAAGACATACATTCCCGGAAGGGATACCAGAACCGAGGGCACCCGGTGGTTCCGGTAGCGTGCTCCCATAAATAAAAGCGCGAGTTCCGACCAAGTGTTACCTCGGTGCCGTTTGGCCTGAGTGGCGATTACAAAAGGATTTCAGTTAAGTTGCGTATTCATGCTATACTCATTAACAAAATGGATTTTAATTAATCATCTTTAAAAATATGAGTGGGAAATTCGGTGGATCACTCCAAACTTCAACTTTAACATATACTCTTGAGAGTTACTAAAATCCTAAGCGTGTAAAGCGCTGGGCGAATGTCATTAGAAAACAACACCTTCGGTGTATGGGAGGCATCGCATTAAAGGAGTTTAATGGTTGGCATCCTAATCAGTAAATCGATCAGGATCATTTTAAAAGCTATTTAGTGCAATGCATGAACTGACTGATGGATATTCAGTTAGCACTCGATACCGATTATCGTCTTAATTGAAATTCTTTTTTCACCTTTATTTTTGCCTTGTCTCTCTGTGTTACATACATAGAACCAGTTCGATTCTCGCGGGCAGTTGATTTTTGTATGTGTGTGTTTTTATCACTTTTTTGTTGTTGAATACAATTTTTGTAAAGAAAATTATAGTAATCATAAAGTGAACAGTGATGAGTACAATCACAATTACTACAACAAGAACAAGATGTTGCCAAATATAAGACAGATATTTGCCTCATTCAGATCTGAAGAAGAGGAAAGATCTTATTCACGGAAAGCTGTAAGTTCGATAGATATACATATAACCACTATATAGATCTATGTACTAACTTATACAAACCCAGTTTTATAATTTTTTAGGATTCTTAACTTCATGTGTCGCCTTTTCATTTGTTGCACAAAAATTATCACAAAATTCAAAAGATTTAGTTTATATAGCTAGAGCTAATCGATTATTTAATGCTATTCAACAATAATAATGATGATGATGATGACCAGTTTAAATTTTTTTATTTACAAATTGTATATATAAGTATATACATATATAAATCAACATCATCATAGTAATAATAATAATAACAATGCTTTACTCATGAACTGTCCTTATTTATTTATTTCTTAAATGCCATGCCATATTCAATGGTTAATTCAATTCATTTTCATTTCCATTTCCAATTTCCATTTTTCAATCTTTTATCAAATACAGTTTCAGCATTTCATAAGCTGTCCAACTAATAGCTGTACTTGGAACATTAAATACCACTCTTGGTCTTAGGCCTCTTAAGAATGCACTATACCCATTTTGTTTAAATAATGCCACTGTCAGATCTTTAAAACCTTTGGCTTTAACTAAATTTGGATCTTTAGATATACCTCTTGTTTGTAATGCAGTCTTAACACAATCTAAAGGTGTTGTGATCAGGGCCAGTAATGCACCACTGACACCACCACTGATACAATGTAACATTGGATTATAAGCATTTGTTGGATTCAATATCGAAGATGAATATTCATAAACACCAAAATTTATAGCTGCAAATGGTATACTTAAAAATAATGTCGTTGGATAACTGACAAAGAAACTTGATAAACCTTCCTTATGATATATGCTCTTTGCCATATGTGCCAATGAAATCTTTGTTGGATAAGTTTGCATACGTTGTTTTAAAACGTCAAATGGAGTCATCAACAGATCTGAAGCCGTTGTAGCAACAATTCCGGAAACAGATGCAATTAATGGATGATTTTCATTAGTCACTGCCAAATTTGTCTTATTTTTATTATCTTGCATATAATTAACCAATGAAGTCTTTGTCGTTTCAAAAACACTGAAATATATCAGATGCAGTGGACCAGCACCGAGTACAACACTACTAATACCTCTCCATAACAGTATTGCCCCTTCTGTCGACGTGATCTTTGTAGCGCTTTGAATTATACCAATCGATATCGAATTCCCCATTTGCAGTCTTGTCTTTATAGCATCAACCGGATACATAACCGTATGTTCCAGAATACCGGCAAATGCACCGGCACTTAATTGGGCTATTAACGATGAATTTTCCGGAAGTGATTCATAATCGATTTCTATAGCATCATGAGTTGGAATTATTTTTTGAACTTGTTGTTGTTGTTGTTGTTGTTGTTGTTGTTGTTGTTGATGAAGTTGATCTTTTCTTTGTTGCTCTTGAACTTCTTGAGTCGTCATATTGGCCATTGGAGATGCAGCAGTAGTCTTGGATATCAAGTTAGGCAGTGACATTTAGATGTGTAGAACAAAAGAGGGAAGCAAGTGGTGAGGTGACGGGAGTGGGTATTTGTGGAAGGGTGAGGTGTACAGTGGGAGTGAATGTGGATGGTATCCTGTGATATGATATATATACAAGTAGCTTTGATGAAAATTCGATATGAACAAATTTTTTTTTTTTTTCTCCTTCTGCTTTTAAAGAGAAAAATTTCAAGATTTTTTTTCCTTTTTATGAAGCCCAACGGTGGATGGGTGATGGGCGGTTAATTTATATATATATATAGCTGGCGCTGTCCGTGATCCTGATCAAGTAGAGATGACTTCGGTGATACGACTCTCGCTTTTAAAAACAACCCTCTATTCAGCTCTCTTGTTGTAATAACCGATGAAGACAAGATTTTAACTACAGTCGGTAATTAGTAATTTTTATCAGCGTCTAGAATTCGGCTCTTGGAAAAACTAAATATTCGCTAGTCAGTTAGTTAGTTATACAATTCGTGGGTTATATGTCTTGATACGGGTTAACATATATATCATAGATAAGATTATATAGAACTACTACGCTCTTGTTTATCAATTGACAAATCTGCAAAAGATTAAAGCCACACGTTGCAAGCAAATCATTTATGTATGTATTATATATAGTTTGTTGTACTAAATTAAATTATTTTATCACCGATAAGATCAGAAAGTTGTATTTTTCTGTTCAGGGACTAAAGTTTTAACTTTACCCTTTTGTAAATATTCCAAGATATTTTCAACGACAAATTCCTCCATCAGTTTCATCGTTTCCATAGTATGGGTACCCATGTGAGGTAATGCAACAACGTTTGGCAATTCCACCAATTTAGGATCAACTTTTGGTTCATTTTCAAAGACATCACTACCAAAACTCTTAATTTTACCATTGGTCAAATTTTGATACAAGATTTTTTCATCGATAACGGCACCTCTTGCAGTGTTGACGATAATGACACCATCTTTCATCTTATCAATTGTTTCTTGATTGATCATATGCTTAGTATTTGCATTTAATGGAATGTTAATGGAAATGATATCTGATTTGGCCAACAATTCATCAAGTGATACATATTTGGCATCACCTTCCAATTCAGCAGGTAATTGACTTCTATTATAATAAATGACTTCACCAAATCCAAATGGTTTCAAACGATCTCTAACGGCTCTACCGATACCACCCATACCTAAGATTCCAACGACTTTACCAGTTGGATCATTGGCAATTGGCGTGGTGGCACATTTTGGATTTGATGGCCATTTACCAGCGAGTAAATTAACTTCACTGTAATGGAAATTTCGAAGACATGACAAGATCAAATAAACATTGGTATCAGCAGTTGGACCATTGACTAAATCTGGGACATTAGACAATTGTATTCCTCTTTTACTCAATGGTTCAACGTCAACTTGATCATAACCGGCACCGTTATTGGCAACGACTTTAACACTCTTGGGGAAATGTTGGATCAATTCTTCATCAAATCTACCAGTAACTCTTGCACTTTCAAAAGTACGAGTGATTCCAACTAAATTGGCAAATTTCTCAGATTTCAATTCGGCAATGAATTCTTCTCTGTTTGTAGCATTGCTTTCAACCACTTCTAAACCTAATTTGGTCAATTCGTTATATTTATCATTACCAAATCTAACTGGGAATAATTTCAACACTTTCTTAGTTGCTGTACTTGAAGAAGAGGAGGTAGACATTTTTTTAATGAATTGAGTAGGAATAAATTTATTGATCATAAATGATTGTCTTTATATTTATAAATTATCTAGGTGATATTCTTTATCTTTATACCTTTGAGTATTATCGTGATCTTTTCGTTGTCGATTGACCAAAAAATCTAAAAATTGTCGGATAAATGAGAGATAAAGCGGGATATCTACTGAGTGCTCCCCACCATTACTAGAGCAGCAATGGATGCGAGAGGAACACCAATTGAATAATATTATGTGAGCCTATTACGGTGTCTATCTCACACCATCCTCATCTACTTTCCTTGTTCTTCTTAATCTCTCCACAGTCTCTTGTTGTTGTTGTTGTTGTCGGAGAATGTGCACAAAAGCGACAAAATGGGTTTAAAGTTGGAAATGCAAAAAAATTTTCATCCGTTTGATAGATTATACACCGGTAGATAGATAGATAAAGAGATATATACACGGATATGTTTTCTATCATAAGATCATCATCCGCCATCCTGAGATGCTCATCGTCTCACTGTTCTCCATCACTGAGGTGTTACTCGATGACCTCGATGATTGATCAAATCATTTCCGATATAGCTAATGATTCCACAAAGAAAAAATCGGCAACAACATCGCTGAAACCAACATCACTAAAACCAGGGAGTGGCCCACTGAGAAACGATTTCAATAGATATTCCCGTAATGACCGTAATGAAAGACCAAGATATGATAATAACAATAACAGAACCAAGAATGTGAATAGTGGTAATGTTTTCAAACCAAGGGATAGTAGACAGAGAATCATACCTAGACAAAGAGCTAAACCACAATTACAATTCACCAGTGGATCTGAACGGTTACAACAACTGTTTTTAACTGTTTTGAAAAAAATCCAATCGATTAATTCAAGAGGAAACGTGATGGAGATCCAATCAAGTGGTGTTGTTGAAACTAATATCATGACCGTTTTCGAATCATTGGATTTGGATAAACAAGGAGTGGAGATAATTAAAGTTGACGAAGACTCAAACGGGGAACAAATACTGTTCATCAGGATAGTGGATCTGAAAAAAGCTGGACAAATATATTCAGATTATTTACACGAGGAACTGACAAAGGATTCTGGATTATTACCAAAGAGGAAAAGTGAATCTGGGAATAATAACAAAGAGGGTAAAGTGAAACAATACAAGTTGAATTGGAACTTGTCATTAAACGATTTGGTTAATGTCAAATTGAAAGAAATTCACAACAAGATTTTGAAAAACAACAAGGTTGAAATTTTCCTTGGTTCGAAACGTGATTTGAAAAATGTTGGTGAAAATTTTGTTAATGAAGTTAAAGATGATTATGAACAACAGGATTCAAAGATTGATGAGATTGAAAAAATTAAAAGAGACAAAATTGTAGATACGATATTACAATTTGTCGAACAACAACAAGAAACTAATAAAATTATATTAAAGCAAAAAGGAGACACTGTAAATAGGGTATTGATTACATTGAAATTGGAAAAACCAATCAAAAAGGAAAAATAGTAACATAATTTTATATAGATCCATAATGTACATTGTTATTATTGTTATTATTACCATATTTCAACATTGTATTATCTCTCATTTGTTGGAAATTCTTTGAATACATGTATGAATCAGCTTCAATCTCCACTGGATAATTTGTATCACCAAATGGATAATGTCTTTTGGCATAAGCATATATTTTTTCATCCTTGTTGAAATCCAATTCACTCATAAAAGGCGCCATGATGTCCTGTGAATCATCCAAAATCGCTTCATCATTGTCATCATCTTCTTCCAATATTGCGTCAGATGATGAATTCGATGGGAGCCAATATCTTTGAGTACCGCCATGACTAAATCTCATGCCTTGATTGATTCTCTTAATCTTAGACCTCTCTTCAGGTAATAAGTTTTCAATAGAGTCAAAATTCCTATATGACCAAAATTCATTGTTTAATATGTTTTTAAAATCAACGATTAAATCGGTTATACCAATGAAATCTTTAAACAGATTGTTAAATTTCAATTTCCCACAATTGGGTAAATTCTTCTTGTCAAAACTTTGATAATCAAATGAGTACCAATGACCAATGCTGAAAAAAATCATTTCGAAACATAGTAACAGATTTTGTATTGAGATTCCAATATTATTTTCATTACCCATTTTTTCATCACTTTTTGGTAACAACCCAATGAAATTGCAAAGCAGTAATATCACCCCTTGCCAATACGACGCAAATATAATCAATTTAACACATAAAAATTTCCCCCATGGTTTAAATGGTTTCAAATCATTGTATAAGCATTTCCAAAATATAGCTAAACAATATAATGACATTGAAACACTCAAGTTATAAATGATTAAAGTCCAAAGATAAAGACTTGTAATCCCCATATCATTGACATCATAAACACCCGAATACTGTCCCAACAGAATAGTTAAACATAATATTGGTTTCAACCAAACGTATTGCAAAATCCCCTTTTTCAAAGACACAAAATGATGAGGATCACTGATATCTACTGGTGGTAACCATTGCATGAAACCAGGATGGGAAACGGGTTCTCTCCCCAGACTGAAATGAATTATATTTCGTTCACCTCCTAACATCACTGTTAATAAATTGAAAAAAGTGTATATGACAAACAGTTCATAAATCTCTCGTATTGGCTCTATGAATTGTGATGCATACGGCGATATCAATGATATATAACATGTTGTTGCGTACAAGGGTACCATTATTTGAATCCGTATTATTAACCGCTGTTCAAATGGTTTCCTATAATTTATCAATTGCAAGTATATCGATGCCAAGGAGATGGTGATCGATATTAAACTTGACAACCCACATAGTGTCACAATCAATCTAATATGACAATAACCAAAACAGTTAGTAATCGGAGTCTGTTGATCTCACCACTGGATATAAAAAGGACTTACCGTGGTAGCACCATATCTCTTGTTGTTCTTATCCTCTAATATCTTTGCTATCCTTTTATCACATTCCAAAAATACAAAAAAAGTTGTTTTCATTTTTAAACTCCACAAAAAAAAAAAATAACACAAACACAGAGATTACAAGATAACAGGCGTATTGTAGATATGCAATACAAAAAGTCGTGTTAGCACATTGAATATGATTCAGCATTATTCCAACATAGAAAGACGCTTGACCCCAAAGGAAGTTCCTCTTCAATCTTTTTTTCTTTGTTTGCGACTGATGTGATAATGATCAAGCGATGATGTGTTGAACAATTACATTTTCATTGGTATTGTGATGATTTCTATCAACTGATTCAATGACTAGAACGAAACCTACAGGCTATGCTATCATTAATATGAGAAGGTCAAACAATGTTCATGCTTTAGTTGACTGAATAAGGTAAGCTGCAATTACAATAAACAGGGGTGTCAATCAGTCCGGTGGAGTAAATAAGTAGGGAGTTATAGAAAAGACCGTTAAATATAGTTTTCTTTCAAGCAGTAAGTTGATTGCAACTTATACAAGAAAAAAAATCTCTCGATTGAGTTTACAATCTCTTATGGTAACGGCTGGAATGAGTAGTTGATTGAGTTTCTTGCCTTGATAAGACTGGATCATATCTTTTCGAAACCTGGTGTTAGAGAATTGATACGATATGAATAAAATTCAAAAGTTGTTAAATAAAGCAGGAGGTGCTAAGATGAATCGGTATATAATACACAGCTTAAATAAGAATTGTAAACTTTTCAATTCAAGTGCTCATAACAAAATTGATTTCAAACCTCTTTAGTAGGGTTCTTAACTCTCTGCTTTCTTTAAAGGCAAATCGTTTTATTTTTTCCTGATTTTGCGCAATTTTCAAACGTATTCTTCTTATCTTGCATTCAGAGACAGAGAGACATGAAGACAGTCCCAAAGAGTATCTCAAGATGAGTCAATCGCCTTTTACTTCAAAACAAATCCGGATCATAGATCATGTATACAAAAAGGCGCAATATCAGTTTGAAACCGAACCCGAGATTTTTGATTAAATTTTTCAAGACGAAAAGAAAACAATGTTTAAACGAGGAGTTTTGCCAAAGTTACTATATCATTTGGAATCCAATTAAAATACCATTGAAGATTAATCAAAACCATGGAGGTAACGGAGAGCCACCAATTGTCGTTGCTCGAAAGATATTACTATGAAAGAAATAAGGGCAAGTACTCTTCCAGCTTTTTTGTTGCTGCAGTTTACACCAGCTTGGATGAAACATTGTTATCAAATGCATTACGTGAATTGATACTTGTATACCCAGAATTAAGTTACAATGTCTTTGGTCATGACGACCTTCTGGAATTGAGGACAGTATCAAAGATTGATTTTGATGCTGTGGTGAAATTTATCAGAGTGCCTGAACTTGAATCATCTTTGGTCAAGCTTAACGAATCGATAACACAAGAGATCATCAATCATTCTTTTGAAATGAATGTGGACAAGCCGTTATGGAGCTTACGTATTGTGAACAATGAGACAATAATTTTTTACTGTGATCATTTACTATTTGATGGAGGTGCATGTGCCAATTTCCATCATGTATTGTTGCAAAAATTAAATCAACTTTATGGACATGAATTGACAAAGCAGGACGTCTTATTTGATGGTGGTGTTGATCATGTTGAAAAGGAGCATGCTGTTGTCGATGATGACATATACAAGCCTTCTTTATCATTAATATTGAGCTCCTTGTACGAATCGAAAGCACCAAAATTTGTCCAAGATACGTTAAACTATTTTAGAAGTTGGTTTAGTTCTGAAGAATTCAAATTAGTTGGAAAGACTTTTATTGGGAAGGCCGTTTTCAAACTAAATGATTTCTCGGTTAAAGCTGAATACATCAAAGTCACCAGCGAAAACTTACAAGCATTGATAAAAATTTGTAAAGAGCACAAAGTGCTGTTGACATCGTTGATAATTTATCTCAGTCTCACATCACTTGCTGAGATCACTGGAGATAATGACGTGAGCATTGCGGTACCAATTGGTTTAAGAGGGAGGTTAAAGACAAGCGAGCATAGTGATGAAACGTTTGGACTCTTTATCAAGGAAGGAGACCTTTCATTGCCAGCCATTCCTGAATTGCCAAAGATAGACTGGCATTGTGTGGAGCATATTCATACAACCATCCTTGGCTTGGTTAACAGCGACACCACACTTGAACTGACTGGAATGTTAAAATACGTCAAATTAGACAAGTTTTTAGCACAAAGTGTGAACAAGCCCTTTGATGTAACATTGGAAGTTTCCAATCTTGCCCAACAAAAATCAGATAATACAGGTGTCATCAAAATCGTTGACATGTACTTCAACCAAGGTCTTGGGCCACGTGCTGCATACATAAACTTGAGCATAGTCTCGACCCCGACTGGAGGTATGAATATTGGGTGTGCGTATCATCCAGATAATGCAGCAGATCTTCAAGGAACTGTTGAGAAACTTGGCAAGAAGCTCAATGGTATCTCCCTGCTTGTCTAGTTACACTTGGTATCACTTTGCTTTTAATTTTGTCCACTCCAGTTTTTATACACGTTTAATATAATTTTCCTCAGCATTAGATCTGCCTTCCGTCTACCTAAAATGTAATCGTATTTGCTTCAGCGAAATCTGTCAAAGTAAATAAAACATAAAACACCTCAGGCGAGGTAGCTACCATTGTCACTAATAAAATAAAGTTTGACGACGTTAACTTCTTCTTTACCTAAGTATAAAATTTATCATGTACAATTTTCTCTTGTCGAAAAGATGGTTTAAGGTGCCTTCATTTCCAAATGAAAGAAATACATGGTTGAAAATAAGATATGAGGAGACAAAAAACGATAAAAATGTAGAATCAACTTGAATTATGTTTAAATTATTGAAAAGTGCTCATAACAAAGAAAGATAACATTAATGGTTGGTCCTTCATTTGATGATTATTGGCATTGAAAATTTTTTTTGGAGGAATTATGCATAGAAAAAGATTGAAACCTCAAAATTGTTGCTCGAGTAATTATTCAAGTCTTTATACCCTGTTCATGAAATTCATTGCAACTTCACATAGAATTTTTTTCCCTCTTTTTATACAAGCCCATTGCTACTTCAAAGACTAAAAACATGCAAGTGATACCAATACATAAAACTATCTTATAATCAACCCATAGTGTGCTTCTAACAAATAATAAGAGACTTGTAGCTTGATTTTACTCACATAATATCTTGGAAGAGCTTAGCCTCATTTAAAGAAAAAAAATTTAACCTTTTTTTTTCGCACTGATATGATAATGATGTCAATATGTGATACATATTCACCTTCCGTAGATGAGGTTCTTAATTAATCAATTGAAATTTATAAGTAAGAGATACACCTATATACTACATAGACATCAATACGAATCAAAATACACAAAGTCTATGTCTTTATCCATCAAAC
The DNA here is from genome assembly GCA_003706265.2 of Nakazawaea holstii. Lineage (NCBI taxonomy): Eukaryota > Fungi > Ascomycota > Pichiomycetes > Alaninales > Pachysolenaceae > Nakazawaea > Nakazawaea holstii. The sequence goes on along the minus strand of PPKU02000031.1, from coordinate 85,379 downwards.
CAAGCAAATGGCAAATTCTGAAGAAAAGGGGGTGTTGAAGTCAATCTTATGGAGCATATAAGTAAATAAGGAGTTTGCGGGGAGGCTGTTATACGATTTTTCTTTCAAACAGCACGAAAAATTTTTGTATCTTGAAATTCATGAAGCACATGGTTATTTCCAAGCGATGCATTCTGGAACAAGTAGTTGTTTATTTGCCAAGTATCATATAACGCACATCAAAGTAAGTAATCATAAAAAACTTAATCCATTTGATTAAGTTATGTTATTATGTTTATTATATGATTTTGGTTTGAAAAAAAGTTCACCCCTCTAAAAATAAACTAGAAGATTTGAAACGAAAATAATTTCAAATATATCATATTGATAAATTTATAGAATTTTAAAATGAAGTGCTCATAACAAACTGAAAATAGCAAAAGCAAAAGCTTGAAAGTATTATTTAGAGTTCTTGCAGAGATGCCGGGGATTCTAGTACGACTTGCAAGATTCGATTGTGATATAAGGAATCATTTATTCTGTTATTTTGAGTCTGTCCAAAGGATAATGTTTTGCTATTTTTTATTTTACATATTATAGAAAGAGTGTCTGAAATTACAAAAGGTTTGTTTTACAAAGCTTGAGCTTTCCTCAGTATCATGGGGAAAGTAACCCTTTCTCTAATTTCCTATTCTACATAGTTCATGTACACATCATAGGATTGATATGATATCACTCCAATTACTCTAATAAATTGATCGTTGATTCATAATAGTAAAAATCATTCATACAATCAACATATCAAACTGTTGATGTTTATTAATTTTCAAATTAAAGTGCTCATAACAAAATATTTAAAGAGTCATTATGGATTTTAATTGATTTTCTTTTGTATTTGATTAAATTTTCGGGAAACCCATATGTATTATATTATCTTTCAAAAACACATTCCAAATATTTTTTTAGTCTTCATTATTATATATTAGAGTGAATGTGAGATTACAAAAGGTGCATTACCCAAAAAGCTTTTGAGTTTTACTCAATGCTATGTACAGCAAAGAGTCAACTCTCTGTTTTAATTTTGCTATTCTACATCGTACAGGGCTTTTTCTGATATAATCTTTGATACTATTCCAATTTTTCCAATAAATCGATCGATAATTCATAATAATAAAAAACATTTAAATAATCATCATATCTAATTGTTAAAATTTTATTAAATTTCAAATTAAAGTGCTCATAACAAAAAGACAGAAAAAAACCGCTTAATAGTTTTGTAAATTTTATTATTGAGCCTAGTTTAGTTTTCTTTGTTATTTAGAAATGTATGATTTCTAAGCATTCCATTTTTTTTTTCTCCATATAGTATATTTAGTGATATTACAAAGAGTAGGAGTTGTTTGTTTACTTTGAGATTTATTATAGAAGAAGTGATAATATTATTTTCTTCAAACTTAAAAATGAATTGGGAAATGCAAAATGAATGATGCTACTATCTAAATATGATTATATATGCCAACTTTACCAATCAATTGTAAATCATCATTGAACAATTCACTATATCCGAAAAATGGCATTCCAACGATCAATTTCCCATCATTGGAATATGCTAAACTTTGGCCAAAACCTGTATAACCGACATTTTGAGGTCCTAATTGTATTAAATGATCATTTGCGTTCAATTGATAATCAACAACTTGTCCATTGTATAAATTGATTATGCTTGATAAATCCAATTCCCAAATGGATCCTTGATTAAGATTGTAATTTGATGAGGTGATTAATGCTTTTGTTTGTGATGATGATGATTTTGTAATAATAATCAGATTGTGGAAAAATTGGTCTAGATTTTTCTTATCAGATAAGGAAATTTTAGCGATTAATTTAATTTCATTGCGTTTGACAGCAAATATAAATCCTGCACCGGATTGGATAAAATTTGAATCTGAATAGGATTTAGCACCAATTATTAAATAAACGTTATCGTTAATTTCTATTAATTTAACAAAATTTGCACCAAATTGGGAATTTTGTAAAGATGATGTCTTTTTAACCTTATCGGTCATATTTTTATCTTTATAATTGTATATTTTTAAATCATGATTAATTATGAAAATTGGAGTTGAACCTTCATAGATAACAACAATTCCTAAATTTTCCACCCCGACTGCTTTAAAATTGTGTATTGAAGAAAATTGTGATGCAAAATTTTCATAATTGGAAATTTGATTTAAAAATAATGGAATCTGCAAAGTTTGTTTGATGAAAAAATTTATATTCATAGTTTTGGAATGTGGTGATGATGATTGTAAAATTTGAAGTAATTCCATCAAGATTAAATCACCATTTAATATCATAAATTGCCCCTTTTGTTCTTCATAAGAGTGAGAACCCTCTGCATACTTGGAACCGATAATAATATCATTAGTATCATCATCAATTTCTAATAATATACCCAATTGTTTCAAACCAGTTTCACCAATAATGTTATCACTTTGGGGGGTTTGTAATTGTAATATTTCCCTCTCTTTATAAAAAAACTTCAAAACTGATGATCCGGGACTTGAAACCAGAAGAAATTGATCCATAAATGTTAACATTTGCCAACCGAACCTTGTTGGATACGTCATTGTTCTTTTATTATTTGATGGTGATAATTTAATCATAGTCTTAATGGTAGCAGTTTCCAGTTCAAACTCTGCAAGGGGAATTATATAGATTGATCCTTCACCATCTTCAAAAGGTGAGCTTATTGCAACACAATCTCTATCATCTCCCAAGAAATGACCTGTTACTAAACTAGTTCCAAAATATGATTTAGCAATGTATGGTGATATAAAAATAATATCATTTTGATGAATTTCCAAAGACATTCTTGTGGGTGTAGATGAAATCATGGATCCAGCCATTGTATTACAAATTTCTCTTGAGTCTTTTATCTTGTCAATGTTATTAAACCAATATTCTAAATTTGGTAGACATGTATCCAATGTCGTGATTATTTCTTGTAAACCTCCTAAATAATAAGTATCCAACATGTCAACAAATAGAGGTGATTTTTCTTTGTAATAATCTGATGGATTTGTTTCCAGAACCATTGATGAAATTTCCAGTTGTAAAGCTGTATAACCTCTTAACATACAATAATTCAAATTCCTCTCGTTGATTTGATTATAACCTAATTTATGATAAACATTGATTAAATGTCTTGTTGGAGTTGACCATGGAGTTTTGAAAAAATCCAACACTTGTTCACGTTGTTTTAATGATAAATTTTGTAATAATCGATCTAATATTATAAAATCACCACCTGAATCGATAAAAGTATGAGATTTGGTGAAATCCTCATCATTATCAAATTCAACATTGTTTATAAATTTCAACAAGCCTTGATGTAAATTTAATGAATGCCAAGTGATATCAGTAATTTGATGATTCAAGATGCCATAAATAAACAGTTTCAATGACAAATCTTGTTTTGGTAATTGATTATGATATTTAACCAATTCATAAAGAAATGGAGTCCAATGATCATATTCTCCAATAGATGACAATCCAAGACAATTGTAAAAACTATCGGGATAAAAAGCACCACTCAATAGATAATTCAATGGTAATTCTAATGGGATATTAGATCTTGCAATGAGGGAAAGATGTAATGAGATCCCAGATTGTGATGAGTGTAATGGGAATGAGAATATAACGAGGATAAGAAGGATATAATTGTTCATCTGATCATTATGTGTTGTATTCTATCCTTGTGGTATCCTTTTGTGTATACAATATTCTGTAGACAAGTAGACTTTTCTCTACTCCCTCTGAGAAAGGAAAAAAACATTTTTGTACGTCAAATTAACTTTACACTGCCAACAAGACAATTATTACACGAATAACATAAAGGGATTAACAAGGAGGCAACTAAGATATATATATATATATAGATATCTAGTTGTATAGATAAAGATATAGAGATAGAGACAGATTGGCGAATAATTTTAATATAATGAGTTTATGTGTATAAGTGTATGTACTGTATGAGTATATATTATAAGGATAGAGATATAGTTGCCACTGTATTACAATCTATCTCCTGTGTTGTATTATAATTAGGTTATGATTGTTAAGTGTATGTACGTATGTATGTGTGTAAGTAAGTATGTATGTAAGACTAAGTAAACGCAAGGCTGTGTAAGATGATACTGGAAGCAGAGAAAGAGAGAAGAGAAGGGAGTTTGTACTAGAACACCGGTATTCGGTTCGTTTAGGAGTTGTTGTTCAGTTGATTAATTGATGGGTTGTTGGTATGGGATGGGTATATGGATGGGTAGATGTGTATATATATTTATATAGATGTTGGGAATTGATCGGGAGGTGATGGTGTTGTTGTTGTGAGTACAAGTCATCGCCATCATCAATCAATCTCTTATGACGTAGTTATTTATTCACTCAACAGGGCTTTCTTCACACTCCCAACAGGGTGTCTATTTGTCTATTTATATATATGTGCTACGTGTATATTCTAGAATCAGCTGCAATCCAAACCCCTAACAATCCATTATAATTGCCATCTGTCCATCTGTCCATCTACACTGTACTACACTATACAAAGTAAGTGTTATCTCTATCTCCGTTGTGCGCTGTTTGTGTTTGTGTTTTTCATATCCCACACATTTCCACAACACATGCGCTTTTAGTAATAATAATAGACAATAATAGTATAAAACGATAGCAAATTGCTCCTTCTTTTTTTTAACCACATACAGATCAAATATACACAACAACAAATGTCTATATCACCATCAGATACCAGTAACAAGTTACAATTACATCATACCCCAGCTGTGGGTCATAAGAGAGCGCTTTCATCAAATCAACCTCATCCTTATCATTCTTCATTAGGGGATGACTTGAAGTGTTCAAGAAATAATTCCATTCAATCATCCCGTTCACCCATAAACAATAAGATTTCATTGTCTTCATCAACATCAAATCAATCATTAAATTATACAACAACAACGGGGAATTCAGGTTTAGCAATAAATAGCGCTTATGGTTTAAATTTTAAAAGGTTATCAAATTCTTCATCGTCTGGTGTGTTAGATTTTGAAAATAACAGTAATAATAACACGATGAATTTTAACAATATTAGTTTATCATCATCATCAAACACGAACCCAACCAATGGTAATGAACTGTTCCTTTCTGGAATTGCACAAAACCGCCCACATGATCGACGTTTGAGTAATGAAGAATTGATTGATGTTATGGAGAAGGAGCAAGATGCCATTGTGATAAAATTGATGAAGGAAATCTCATCTTTAAAAGAGGAAAATATGATTTTAAAACAACAAGTTATGAATAACAATAACAATACACAAAGTCGATCACAATCAAGGAGTTCAATTTCATCAAATTCAATGAGATTTAATTCAAATTATATAACTACTGATGATAATACTAATTCATCATTAAGGTATAAGAGACCACTGTTCCCAACTCCAAGAAATTCCAATAAATCAAGATCAAGATCAACAACTCCAACATCTCCTTCAATTGTCACTACAAATGTCTTTTCTCCAAGGACAGTGAAATGTGTTCCAAAAGATTGATTTTATATTTCCAAGGGGGTGTGAATTGTGATGTGGATTATTGTTACAACATTGAATACGGTTTTCTAAATGGGGTGTGGTTTTGTTTCAAAGGGCGTTGTTTGATTTTTTGATATTATTTCTTGTTCACTTGATATATACACTTATATATGCTTAATTATAAAATTATACGATTGTATGATTGAAAACTTTAATGTAATCAATGCTATCAACACATTGAGCAACAGTTAACTGATCTGAACCAATAATTCTACCAATTTCAATACCTGCATTAACGGTTTTAATAGCACCATCATGTTCTAATATTAATCCAGTTGGTGGTGATGATCTTGATTTCCATCTTATAACATCGTTATAAATATCTTGTTCTTTCCTTTGACTTGGACTTGATTCTAATTTCCAATCAAATGTATCATAATCCCATAATACAGCTTGCATACCAAATTGTCTTGCAATGGCTCGAACACGATTATCTATACCACCATATGGTGGTCTATACCATTTAGGTAAATGATTCCCAGTGGCGTTCATTGCCCAAATTGACCATTCAAATTGCAGAATGATCTCTTCATTGGTCAATTGTGGTAAAAAAGGGTGTGACCATGTATGTGACAGTAATAAATGACCACGATTTTGAATATCATGATAAATCTCAGGGAATCGGACAACGTTAATACCCAATGTGAAAAATGTAGTCTTATAATTCAATGAATCTAATAATTTTGTAGTTGCCGCTGATGGTCCATCATCAAATGATTGTGACATCCTTGGACATGTATAGATATCATCAAAGCTAACACATTTATAACAATCAAATGAACATGTCGATCTGTCCATGGGACAATGACCCTGTGAATGTGGGATTATATCATTTGGTATCTTGGTGAAATCGATGAAATCTAATGGGATATAAGGAGGTTGTAAATCGGGCCATTTCGTTAATCCAGTGAATTGCGTTAACCAAGTAGGAAACTCTTGTACTGATAACATATGTGGTTTGAAACCAACGGCGTCTATTATTCCAGATTTCATATCTCTTTGTGAATAAGAGGAGTCTTGTCCCGATGATGTTGATAATGCCGCCGTTGTGGTGGTGGTGTTGATGAAAAGGAGGAAATGGCAAATTGTCAATATGAAATATAACGGGGCAATTTTTATCATCTTTGGTGGTGCTGGTGCTGGTGGAGAGATCTTATACTGGTGATTTGTGAGCCTTTGGTGAATAAAGCCCCAATGATTGTGTGGTATGATTGATAATTGATACAAATGTGTTACACAAACAAAAACAATCAATAGGGATGGAAAAAGGAAAAAACATTCAATTCTGGTGAAAGTACAAAAAACATAAAATCTACCATATATTTTAAATTACACACAAAAACATGGAAATATCAAGAATCTAATGGTAAGTGAACGTGTAGTGAAATGATGATAAAGGAAAGAATAAAAGCTAAAACCCAAATGATGACATGATACCATAACCTACAGAGATGATAACAATATATGCTAACAATGAAGCAGGTATACCTCTTGTGATAAACGTACTAACTGTCAAATACGGCCGCCCTACTTCATCCGTCATACTAATTGCAATTTGATTTGGGAAACCAGAAGTTGGTAATGTCATTGCAGCACTAGCAATCAAAGTACATGAAAACACTAACAAAGTTCCATGAGGTTTTGGTAATGATTCACCAACTTCCTTAACCAATGGGATGATGATTAAGACGGCAACGGTATGTGAGACAAATGTGGCAAATACTAAAATCACTATACCAAAGATCATCATGATCAGATACGTTGGATAATCTTCGATTCTTCTTTGTAATGACGTGGCAATGGTTTTCAATAACCCACTTGATGAGACCAGATTACCCAAGGCGATACCACCCATTGCCAACACGACAATTGACCATGGGAATGCATTTAAATCCAGAGTGGTTAATAATCCAGTTCCGAAAAAAAGTATGAATGGAATAAATGAGATTTGTCCAGCTTCACCGATACCGTATTCCATCTTCGTTAAGAGACACCAACATAAAATGGTTCCAAGGGTGACTAATGATATGAATATTTGCTTCAGTGTGAATCTTTCAGTTATTGGCTTGTGTTGTTTAATCTTGGCAGTTTTAACTTTAAAAGTTGATATAAGGAACCCCCAAATCAGTAATACTGCAATGATAGCAGTTGGTATACCAACACCAAACCATTTACCCCAACCTGGATTTGGATTCATATAATCAATGGCAATCATATTTTGTGGTGATGCAATAGGTGATGCCATACCACCAACGTTTGATGCAAATGCAATGGCTAACAACAAGGCTTGAACAAATTGAGAGTCAGAAGGTTGTGATTTTATTAATCCTTGCATAAGTGAAAATGTCAACACTGGAGCGGCAACGTTGGAAATCCACATTGATAAAAATGTCAGTACAAACATCACAGCCAAGATGACAAATTTTGGATCGGTACCTGCAGCGTGCAAGATAAATGAAGCCAACACTTTAGCAATATTATATTTGGATAATGCACCAGCCAATGTGAATCCACCAATTAATAACATAATAGTTGATGACCACATCGTTCCCAAGATATATTTCGACAGTGCCTTGGCTTCCATTGGTGATCCATCATCAGCTTTTAAAACTTGCATAGTTACAGTCAAGATTGGTACCAACATGGCAGTGACGAATAATGGAATCAGTTCTGTAGCCCATAATATGGCAACACATGCCAACATTGCCATACAACGATGTTGTTGTAAATCATGAAATGTCTTAATACCCAAGAGTAAACCCGTGACAAGAACAACAAGTGCTAATTTGGCACTTCTCTTGGTTAAGAAACATTTTGGAATTTTCAAATATTCAATGGTGAAATTCTTAAATTTCCAAGCATGTGGTAATTTATAATTATAGCATTCCAAAGTTAACAATTGAGCCAATTGCAGTTCGTCCCCGGTCTTGACAACGGCATCGGAATTGACATTACCATCTTCCAATCCTAACATATCTTTCCAAACTGTTGTTCTTTCCCAAACGATATGTTCTCTTAAATATGATTTCAATTCCGTTCTACATGAATCAATACTTGAATTTGTTAAATCTGCATATGCAGCAACTGTTTCATTGATCCGTTCATCCAAATTGGCAACTGTGGTATGTTGGAAAACATAACAATCTTCATAAAATAATTCATTATCAATTAAATCCTTTTTAATAGTGGCATTTAATTCCTTATCGAATTTCTTGGTAATCTTGGTGAATCCAATCTTGTTCAACTCTACAAATGATTTCAATTCACTCAAGGAAACAAATAAAAATGTAGCTCTCTTTTTAAATGAGATCAATTTTTGAGCATCGATAGAGACATCTTTTGCATTCAATAACGCAGTGTTTGCGTTATATTCATCTTCATCTTCTTCTTCCTCTTCTTCATCATCTTCATCTTCGTCATTCAATTTATTGGCATTGGAAGTTTCTTGAGATTCAATATCATAATCATCATCTTGATGAATCACGTTATTAACTTGATGATGGTTGTTATTATTAGTAGATTTACGACTCAAATTGGATTTAATATCATTGAAATTATTATGATGACCTCTTTTGTAAATTTCTGAAGATGACAAATCGGCAATCAATTGATCATGTTGTACAAAGATTTCCTCCTCTTTTAATTTATAAAAAACATCAATCTTGACTAATTCTCTCTCTAATGAGTCTGTAAAGATCCTTGTTGGATTGAATTCTTCATTGGTTGAGATGGAGAACGTTGATTGAGAATCATCTTTATCAAATGTCTCTGTATGGAAATCATTGATTTTTTTCAATTCAATATTCTTGGTTTGATTTGTATTTGTATTTGTATTTGATGATGATGATGATGATTCTTGCTCGGCTTCTTTCCTCTTATTTCTCAAGAGTTTCTCTTTAAATCTATGTATTCTTGTCTTATTACCTCCATCATCAACCGGTGGTGTATTTTGATTCAACTGAGTTTCCTCTAATTGATAAATCAACTTCTTCAAAGCCGGATAATTAAGATAATGATCTTGCCATTCCGGCACAGAGTTGAATTTCAATGAACTTGAAAATTTCATTTTATTATATCTATGTTATTTGTCCTTGACAATTTCAACTATTCAAATGTCAGTGATGTGTCTTCTGTTAAGATATTTATATGTGGCAATCGTATTATGAAAATAAAATAGAAAATATAAATGAAGGTACTAAATGATTATCTGTTCCTGTAATTTTAGTAAAATTAAACAACTTGAAGTTTCTTCTTTGTGTGAAAATGTATAGGTGGAGCAGAGTGGATTAAAAGTTGTTGGTTTGTGACAACAGAAAATGTGTTGATGGTGACTGGTGGGTAAAGCTTAATTTGTAGTTAAAGTGGTAAGATATCGTGTGACTGAAATATTTTCCTCTTCTTCTTCTTCTTCTTCTTCTTCTTCTTCTTCTTCTGCTTTCTTTTTTTTTTTCTCTCTTTAAAATGGAATTATTAATTAATCAAGGGCCCACGTGGGAAAAGCGATAGTAGTGTGTGTAAGCACCAATTTCTGCTTCGGGAACATCTCCCTTTCTATCTCCAACAAGGAGACTGGAGACTGGAGACTGGAGAAGTCTATCTCTTTTATAATGATCTCTTTACGTAGAGACATGAAATATATATATGTCGATATTTGATTCTTGTATAAAAGGATACGGAATATAGAGCAATGAATTATTTATCAATCTATAAATATATATCAACTTTTCATTTACCTACAGATGACCATTTCAAATTATAACGACCTTCAGGGACGATATAATTTTTGATACCATCAACAACTTCATCAATGGTATTGGCAATAACAAGAATTTTACCATTACTTTCACTGATAAATCCATTCTTAATGGCATCATGGATAAAATCAATAAATTTATCATAAAATCCATTCATATTGAAAATAACAATAGGTTTCTTATGAATACCTAATTGATTCCATGTAGTCACTTCCATCAATTCTTCCAACGTTCCATAACCACCAGGTAATGCAATAAACCCACGATTAGCTTCATCCCCCATCAATCTCTTTCTAGTATGCATATCTTGAACAATAGTGGTGATACCATATTCGGTAACATCAGGTATTGGTGTTAATCCAGTATGATTCTCCACGGATTTCTTGATTTCCTCATTGATATCTGGACCAGCACGTTCTCGTGTGATCAATGCATCTGGTATAACCCCATGTACGTATCCACCATTGCTGACAGCACTCTTGGCTATGGTACCCATTAACCCTGTTGTACCTCCACCGTATACGATACCGAATCCGTTCAACAGAAGCTTGGCACCTAATTCTGATGCTAATTCTGTGAATCTCTCATCTGTTCCAAATGCTGATCCACAAAAGACACAAACAACATCTTCTGGTTTATTCATTGTATAATTTCTATATCTCTATCGCTATATATCGCTTGTCTCCTTGTCTATTTTCAAGTTTTTTGTTGTGTTTTTTTGTTTTTGCTGCTGAAATTTGTGTCACTTTGTTACCACGACAGATACGCGCGGGAGCTCCGATAACTATAAAAGATAGTACGAGTAGGTGTTACATCATATACAATGAAAACAACAAGATGTTGACTGGAACCATCTAATACTCATTAATTGCTGTCATTTCATTTCCAAAGTCACACCTTCAATAGTGTTCAACCTAGAAATACCATCTAGGGTATATACCTTGCATCAGAATATGTGCCTAAGTCGTTCTTCAAAATTGTTTGGAAAATATTCACCAATCTGTATACTATGACCACAACTTTCTAGGCAAAGCGTTACTGAATTTCCCACGACTGATAAGGAGTTTCTCCCCATCAATACTAATCGAAATCGATTTCGGTCTACCTCCAACTCTCGGATCATTTGCAAACTCAAACATAGAAAATTAAGAGCATCACGGAGCGATAGTTCTCATACTGATACTTTGTGAAACACACAGATCAATGCAAGAAATTATTTGATAAGAAACATATCTGATCTGTAAATTGTAAGCTTTCAAGTACAATGTGATAATTTCTGTAGTAATTTTTCAAAAATGGTTAGATTTTTATCAAATGCAATAAAATAAACATAAGAAAACTAGTTATGGTGATGCAGTAGTTGGAGTTACTACCATGACAAATTGAGAATTGTAAATGTTAGCTTTTCATCCAATTTGATAATTCTTCTCCCCCTTTTAGTCTTAATGTCGTTGTCCCTATTTATAAGTACATACAGATTTATATATATAACTTTAAACCTCAGTCTCATTTTGAATTTGAAAAAGTGCACCTAGGGCTTAGTTCAAATTATGGATTACACTATGGCTGATTAATCTACATAAGTCTTGTGACAAGCTTTGACCATTGGGATGGTTTGAATAGTTTTAAAGATGGTAGAAAATCGATATATATAATGTATATCGAAAGTTTAGTTAAAATCAAAGTTTCAAAATTTGGAATCTCACTTTTCAACACTTCAGACTATTCATACACATTTTCTCCATCTACTCCAGTTGAAATTCTGTGAATAGATCATTCATTGATTGTTTTATCGTCGTTTCTAATTTCAACATACCAGCGAATGGCCTTAACTATGGGGACAAACTTTGATATTTCATGAACGACTTTCAATTTTGGGAGAATCCGGGGTAATAATCACGTTTCAAAAAGTCAACGCTCCGCCTTACTTTGAGATTTCCAATTCAATTCGCCCATTAATAGCCTCAGAGAACTACGTAGAAAAGGAGGCTATTAACAGGCGGAATTGTCTACATAGAGTCGATCATGGGGCTCTTGGTTCTGTCCCCATTTTTTTTCAACTCTAAAAATTTTGACCTGCTCTGCTCTGCAGTAGCCCAGGGGCACCCTGTTGCCCGTAGGTGATGGGTATACGAAATCTTGGACCGAGAGCTTTTGAGCACACCTTTTGGTGTACTCCTAGCCTTGGGTATATTCGTAAGTATACCCTTTCAGCCCCGAGCATCTACGGCCCAGGGCTTTCGAGCACACCGTTTGGTTTTGGTGTACTCACGGCCTTGGGTATACCCTTTCAGCCCTAAGCATCTATGGCCCAGGGCTTTCGAGCACACCGTTTTGTTTTGGTGTACTCACGGCCTTGGGTATACCCTTTCAGCCCTAAGCATCTATGGCCCAGGGCTTTCGAGCACACCGTTTTGTTTTGGTGTACTCACGGCCTTGGGTATACCCGTAAGTATACCCTTTCACCCCGAGCAGCTATGGCTCAGGGCTTTCGAGTACACCGTTTGGCTTTTGGTGTACTCATGGCCGTGGGTATACCCTTTGGTATACCCTCTCAGAAACGGTTTCATCACGATACTTCAATTTGACTCTCTTCATTGCTGACGGTGTAGCAATCTCTCTTGGCTAACGGTGTAGCTCTTTAGTGAAGAACGGACGGTGCCGGACCACACTCAATGGCTAGCGCTGTAGCACCGGCAGCTCAGCCGGATGACTGATACGGCATCTGAGGGTTAGTATCTTTCTTTGTAGTCCAACTGGTGATGGGTTGTTAGTATTCAATGGGTTCTATCTTTTGGGTGTTAGTAGTAATTTTCTTCTTTGTTAAGGGTGTTAGTAGACTCAGGCTTTCTCAAGTCATCGGTAGCTCAACCGGATGACTGATACGGCATCTGAGGGCTAGTATCTTTCTTTGTAATCCAACTCGTGATGGGTTGTTAGTAGTTATTGGTATCTATAATTTGTGTGTTAGTAGTAATTTTCTTCTTTGTTAAGGGTGTTAGTAGACTCAGGCTTTCTCAAGTCATTGGTAGCTCAACCGGATGACTGATACGGCATCTGAGGGTTAGTATCTTTCTTTGTAATCCAACTCGTGATGGGTTGTTAGTAGTTATTGGTATCTATAATTTGTGTGTTAGTAGTAATTTTCTTCTTTGTTAAGGGTGTTAGTAGACCCAGGCTTTCTCAAGTCATTGGTAGCTCAACCGGATGACTTATACGGCATCTGAGGGTTAGTATCTTTCTTTGTAATCCAACTCGTGATTGCCTCGTTCTCGATTTTGTGACAAATTGATTGATTTGCTGTACATCATATAGGAACAATATCAACACGCCTTATCTTGTCATCTAATGTACCTGAAATTGAACATCTGACTGCAATTGATGAACCATATAGTGTATATATATTCGCCATTGAAGAGACCGATTGTTTGACTTTGATTAAATTGACTTGATTCACTATCTTCTTCTTTTTTCATTCAACAGACTGATATGATAATGGCGGCGTCTATGACTGAACTCATTACCAGCTTCCTTAATTTGATTGAACCGATGTTTGAAATGAGCTGATTAACTATGGAAACGCCTTTTGAAAGTACCACCACAATTACCACCAACTCTTAGCTATCACAAGACCCATACTCAGCGCCATTCAACTTTTATACAATTCATGTAATATAACATTGGAAGTCGGAAACCAATTGACACAATGATGAAAAGAGAAACAAAATATAAATAAAAAGGAAATGAACTCAATTCCCATATTTATATTTAAATTTTCAAATTCTCAAAGTTGGTTTTGTGGTCAAACCAAAACTTTCACTTTTTCAAAATCATGAACCACAAAAACCAATTATTGGATCCATTGGGAGAGTAATTCACATCACTGCAGATAATTCACTGCAGGCAATTCACCGACAAATCCTATAATACAACCATCTGCTTGTGAATTGGGATTATCGAATATATGATTACAGACTCTGATGAAAGTCTTCTTATAACGTAATACAGTAAGTTAATAAATCAAAAAAACCAAAAAAAAAAAATATTTTGACTTAATATGCGGATGCCTGTAACGTAGATTGATTGTTGTAAGTTGTTTTATCATGCTATTAATTTCCATTTCTACTAAAATTTGAGAACTCTTGTACCCATGTCATCTTTAAAACTCACTTGCTACCTAAGAAGAGCAGATGTATCTGGATAGATATGTTAGACTCACTGAGGTGTCAATTTGATAAGTTGAGTCAGCCAGTTGAGCGGTCCTTTGATTACTTTTATTTGGGAACTAGAAATGAACGGCTGACGATATATAATAAATCGTTTAAGACTTCGTGGCTAAATACTCGAAGCTAGAACCAGATACTATGTGACTAAGAGAAAGGAATTGGGCTCTTTTGAAAAGACGACTCGATTGTTCACCATGAGTACAACAGTGGTGGTGCTTGGTTTTAAAGCAATAGATTTAATGCAATTCGAAAAGCTTGTTTTTTCTTTGTCACTTGCCATGCATATGATATATCAACCTCATGATTGGACGACCAGCTTAGGTTGGGCTAAGAGGAATTCCTCTTAGCCCAACCTAAGCTGGTCGTGAGACAAACTCGGTAAAAGGCCCGACATTTGCGAGTCTATTATCGTAATCTGAGGTCAGGCAAATTACATGCAAATTTTAATTGCCTTAATCCTTTTGATCACAGTGTATGAAGACTTAAATTCACAAGAAATGAGGACAACAAACAATGAGTTGACTGTTTATACTCGTGCATAGTGTTGTCTCATCTTTGGGGACTCTCTATAGAAATCGACTTCTTACCATAAATATAGACACAGTTAAAAGAACCTTGAAAGCACTTCAAGTTGATTCCATTCACCATCGAAGCTTTACAGGTTGATGAAAACTCAACATCTTGTATATTTGAAATCTCTGCATTAATTCTGATAACAATTGAACAATGTATTATATACCCAACACAACCTGTTGTAGTGTTAAAAGCTACTACGCACAAAAGGTAAAATTTGAAGATCTCCTTCACGTTCACAAAACTATTGAAACTTAATGCTCAAGACAGCAATTTCTCCGATGTCAAATGCGTACGATTCGGCCTGAATATCCTGTTTCATAGATATAGCAAAAGCTTAAATGTCATATTTTTCCGTGTCATGTCGCCGTCGTGTCGCCGATCGGTACATTGCCGATAATGAATGACCGTATGCAATTATAAGCAGATAGAAGTTTTACAATGTTTAACAATGCGTGTGTGTATGTGGCTTTCAAGATGAGGTACAAAAGCTTGTTCTCCATTTGTTGTTGCATGGGGTTGGATGCCGATATTTTACGATCTTGTGAGTGATACAAGATAAAAAATTCTTTTCAGCTGCTCAAATGCTCTGAACGATAACCATAAATTGAAGAGATTGCCATAGATCTATGACAGTAGACACCCAAGATATCATCACGAAGAACACTTTAAATATATAATATTCTAATAAGATGAGTGGATCAATAGAGATTGCCTCAAGAGTTTCTCACAACAGTGTGCAGCCACAGCAAGAAGAAAATAATAAACTGATGGATGAGAAATTGAGTGATTCCCATTTGAATATACTCAGTGGGAAGAAATTGTTGCTGGTGACCCTGACTATGGCAGGGGTAACTTTGTTATCTAATATTGATCAAGGTGGTATCACTGTCGCATTGCCCGAGATTGCTCAATCCTTGAAGGCAGAGAAGACCATTTCGTGGGCGCGGCACGGCTAATTTGATAGCTAATACTGTATTCCAAGTGTTATTTGGAAGGTTCTCAGATATCTTTGGGAGGAAATCATCATTGATTGGGACGTTGGTCTTGTTGGCGATAAGTGATTTGATATGTGGATTTTCAGTCAATGGTGTGATGTTGTATGTTTTCAGAGCAATGACAGGTATTGGACAAGGTGGAGTACAGAATTTGACAATGGTTATATTGTCTGATGTTACCACGTTGAAAAATAGAGGAAAATATCAAGGTATTATAGGTGGTGCGATAGGTTTAGGGAATAGTGTGGGACCTCTTATATTTTCCGGTTTCATATTGCATACTTCATGGAGAAATTTTTATCATATGATGGCACCATGCTTCTTGATAGGCGCAGTGGCTGTTCAAAAAGTAGTGCCGGGTTCTAGTGTTGGAATATCCAATTTGGAGAAATTCAAGAATGTGGATTACATTGGGTTTTTCTTCAGTACTGCTGGATTGATTTTATTTTTGATACCAATCAATGGAGGTGGTAATACATATCCGTGGGATAGCGCATTAGTTATAACGATGCTCATTATAGGATCATTATGCTTGATTACCTTTGTAATGGTTGAATGGAAAGTTGCTAAATTGCCAATGATACCATTGAGAATTTTCAAAAATAAATCACTTTCAATATTGTTATTTCAAAGTGTCTTATTCGGTTTCAATTTTTTTTCAATGCCATATTTCTTTTCATACTATTTCGAAATAGTTAGAGGTTGGACAGCTGTTATTGCTTCATGTTTTGTTATGGCAATTTTACTAACACAAGGTGTATGCAGTATCATCAGTGGTCAAATACTTTCAAGAACAGGACATTTCTTGCCCGTGGTGAAATTAGCTTATCTGGTAAATGCACTAGGAACAGGGCTACTATTGGTTTGGAAAGTTGACACAAATCCAGCTGCCTGTGCAATAATACTAGTCTTGATCGGTGTTGGTAACGGTGGAATTTTCCAGCCAACGGTTGTGGCGGCGCAAAGCCATGCTAAAGTTGCCGATCGGTCAGTTGTCATTTCAACTAGAAATGTTACAAGATCTCTAGGAGGGGCAATTGGTTTAGCCGTGTGCTCATTGATTTTTTCGAACACTTTGTTGCGGAAAATTAACAATGACACCAAGTTATCAACAGATACTAAAAATTACATCAGAGATAATATTTATTCCAAAATTAATATCAAAAATTTAAACCTGTCAGATGTTGCAACAGTTCAAAGTTATTACATGTCTTCTATCAAGAACATTTTCTACTTGTGGTTCCCCCTTATGGCTTTCTCTTTGATCATTACATTTTTCATCGAAGATCATGGATTGAATTGTATCGACCAAGTCCGCGAAGAAGACAAAGAAAAAGATAATGAAAATCGTTTCACAATAAAAAACTTGCGGGTTAAATTTAGACAATTATTTTGAGAGATGAGTCATATGTACATACTTTATACCTATAAATTTTAATTAATATTCACTAGTGCGTTATAAACAACAGAAGTGGGCACTCTATTAACTTTTGTTGTATGCAGTAAAATAAGATTTTTTCTCTTTATTTTACGGCTTTTGTCAGCGCCTTATCGTGGACTGGAGCTGAAATAAACTGAATATGATAGAACCGATAACCGAAAAGTTTAGTACAAATTCCTCATGTTTAGCCAGTATTTGCTCTCATTGAACTCATCACTATAATAGACAACACCCAAATGAATATGACATGTCCCAATTACTACCCATTGGTGTCTATGACCACGTCTGACTCACTCAATCCGTGTTTTATAGCAGCTTTGCTCATTGTTGTCAGTGCAGTATCAATGATTGTATCACTGGTCCAATTGTCTCAAATACGATACAAAGTTGGATCAATACACAAGCAATCGGCTCATTATAAGTTTAGATGTCTGGTGATGGTGGTTTATAACTTGTCATTAATTTCATATCTTCCGTTTATTGTCAACCGTGTATTCTTTTATGCAACATTATCAAACTTGTTGGTCAATGTCATTTGCATATCTCCGATACTCATTTTAGAAGTGTTGTACTCAATTATTCCAAGTGGTGTGGTGTTATACTCAACATTGATCGAATCCATCATTTTTGGAGTCTTGAGCTTGCAAGGGTTTTTACATGGTGATATTCCAGTGGAAAGGTCCCAAGTGACTCTTATTATTCAATGCATAACCACTATATCTGCTCTCGCTATATTCATTTCAGAGTTAAGTTTTTACAAGCCATCAGCGGAATTGATCAGGTATCGATTGGCAAATCGGTTGCCTATTGATTTGCCTAACGCCGTTAACAAATTTACATACTCATTTATGAATGAGGTGGTTAGAAATAATTTTGGTAATCCTAATATGAAGGTTTCAGATTTACATGAGATGGTACCACCTTTGATATCGGATATCAACTATGGTTGGTTAAATGCTGCTTGGACTGAACAATTCAAGTACAAAAACAAGTCATTTTTACGAGCCATGTTTAAATGCTTCGGAGCTAAAACATTGATAACTCTTATCTGTTATTTGCTGGCAGTGGCGATGAGTTATACCCAGCCACAATTGTTCCGATTACTCATTCAGTCAATCAATGATGAATCGATAACTTTTACACTGAAGATCTTATTGTCGGTTGCAATGTTTTTATGTGCCACTTTCAGAACCATTTTTACTAATGCAACTTATCAACATTGTGGAATCGTCGGTGCTTCAGTTAACGGTGCAATGACAAGATTATTGTTTAACAAAGCGATAAGGTTGGCTCCCGAGTCCAAAAATGTTAAATCAACTGGAGATATTATCAATTTGATCACTGTTGACACTGGTATACTTGAAAATGGCTTCATGGACCATCTTGTTTTCGCAACCACCGATCCTATAGAGTTTCTACTTGCAATAGGATCTCTTTACTATCTCTTGGGAAATTCCATGTGGGTCGGATTGATAATCATGATTGTTGTCATTCCCATCAATTCTAAAATCATGAAATCTATGAATTTCTTGCAAAGTCGTCATTTGACCAGGAGAGATATCAGAACATCCTTGATAAGTGATATCTTGACATCTATCAAGTCTATCAAATTGTATTCATGGGAGAAACCAATGTTGGAGAAATTAGATAAGGCCAGAAATGACGATGAATTAGGAGACCTTGTTAAAAAGGAGAGATACTCGTCAATAGCAAGAACAATTGGTAATTGTGTTCCATACTTAATCTGTGGCTCAAGTTTTTATTTATACAGCGCTTACAATGATACTCCATTGACAGCAGCGGAAATATTTCCAGCTATTTCATTGTTTGATATGCTTAAAGAACCAATAACTTATGTGGCAGATGAAATCGCTGCTGTGCTTGAAATGCGTATCGCACTGAAGAGGATTGAAGACTTTCTTTTGATGGCAGAAGTTGAGCCAGAGGAAAGAAACAATGGTAGTAGTCTCGGTATAGAAATTCAAAATGCTAAATTTTTATGGTCTAAAGTCGATCATAAAGTAGCGTTAGAAAATGTTAATTACAAGGTATCCAATGGCCAATTATCATGCATTGTTGGTAGAGTTGGTTCTGGAAAATCTGCATTTTTAAAAGCTATTTTGGGAGAATTATCCATTGTCAGCAACGATCTAATCAAACCAGCTACGTTCAATATCAATGGGTCGATTGCTTATTGCCCTCAAGTGCCATGGATAATGAATGCTACAGTGAAACAAAACATCTTGTTTAATCATGAATATGATGAGCTGTTTTATGATGTCGTGTTGGAGTGTTGTGATTTGAACAAAGATATCTCCACCTTTGAAGAGCTGGATGAGACGTTTGTTGGTGAAAAGGGTATCAGCTTAAGTGGTGGTCAGAAACTGAGATTGTCGTTGGCGAGAGCTTTGTATGCTAGAGCGGATATATACGTGTTGGACGATATATTATCAGCAGTGGACAGTCATGTGAGTGCTAAGTTGATTGCCAAGGTGTTCAACAAGAAAGGAGGATTATTATCTAATAAGACTACGATTTTAGCCACCAATAATGTGAAAGTTTTGAGCTTTGCCGATGAGATTACATTTTTGGAAGATCACACGATCTTGGAGAGTGGCACTTTCAATGAAGTGATTTCTCAAGATAAGAAACTAGCCGACTTGATCAAAAACTTTGGATCGACAGTTGATGAATCTGAGCTTGAGAGTTATGAGTCGGATCAAGAATTCAAAATACCAACCGTTATTTTGGAGAAATATGACGATGATGCTATTTTAGCCAGATTAACAAACAGCGAGTTTGGTGACAAGCAGGAAAAATCAGGTTTTGGTAAAGTGAAATGGTCAGTTTATATCCTGTATTTCAAAGCTTGTGGCTTCATAAGTATTCTGGCGACTATGTGTGTGGTAATTTTAGCATCATGCGTTGACTTTGCTGACAATTATTGGTTGAAATACTGGGGTGAAATCAATGCGAAAGCTGGGAAGAATGTGTCTGCCGGGTATTACATCAGTATTTTCTTGCTCATATCCACTGTCATTTCGTTTTTAAATTGCGGCCGTGATTATTGTTTCAGGGCTTTTCTACCAATAAGAGCAGCCAAGTTGTTGCATCATAATATGGCTCATAGTGTGATGAGACTGCCAATGCAATTTTTTGAATCCACACCAATTGGAAGAATATTGAACAGGTTCACTGGAGATATTGATAGCATTGATATTAGATTAGCACGACAATTTGAAAGCTTATTCACAAGTTTGATAAATGTCATCTTTATTCTTTTTATCATCTCATATAACTTACCAGTTTTTTTGATGTTTTTCTTCTTGTTGTCATTTGTCTACAGATATTATCAGGTGTACTACGTTTCAGTGTCCAGAGAGATTAAAAGGTTGCTCTTGATCAACAGGAGCCCTGTTTTATCACTTGTCGGAGAATCCATAGGCGGCGACGAAACAATAAGGGCATTTGATCAGTTATCCATTTTTGATCACTATGTCTCTTTGTTGTTGGATAATAGCAATAAGGTGAAATTCAACAACTTCTCCTTTGCGAAATGGGTTGCTGTTAGATTGGAGTTCATTGGCTCCCTCATTGTTTTGATTGTGGCGGTTTTGTCAGTTTACACTCAACAATCGTCACGTCCATTAAGCGCATCATTGGTTGCATTGGTATTGAGTTACACATTGCACATTACCTCAAGTTTACAATCAGTTGTGAGATCGACTGCAATATGCGAGTCTCAGATTGTTAGTGTTGAGAGAATTTTGGAATACAGCAACTTACCAAGTGAGGCGCCATTGATAATCGAAAGTAACAGAACCGCTGCTAATTGGCCTGATCGTGGGAACATAGAATTTGTCAATTATTCAACTTCATACAAGGAAGGATTATCACCAGTTTTGAAAAAATTGAATTTTAAGATTAATTCAAAAGAGAAAATTGGAATTGTCGGTAGAACAGGAGCAGGAAAATCGACATTGGCGCTGGCAGTTTTCAGGCTTTTAGAACCAACGTCAGGATTTATAAAGATTGATGACGTTGTCACTAGTGACATTGGATTGTATGATCTTAGACATAATTTGAACATCATTCCTCAAGATGCACAAGCGCTTCAAGGTACGATTCGGTCTAATTTAGATCCGTTATCAAGTTATACGGATGCCCAATTGTTGAATGCTTTGAAATTGTCTCATTTTGATAAATTCTTGTCAGATGAGAATATTTTAGACTATGCTGTTTCCGAAAGCGGGTCCAATTTATCAGTTGGACAAAGACAATTGTTATGTCTTTCGCGTGCTTTGTTGAATCCATCCAAGATCTTGATTCTTGATGAAGCCACAGCAGCGGTTGATGTTGAGACAGATAAGATTATTCAAGAGACCATTAGAACGGAATTCAATGACAGGACAATTATTACTATTGCACATAGATTAGATACGATTTTGGACTATGACAAGGTTTTGTTGTTAGATGAAGGGGAAGTTAAAGAGTTTGATAAAGTTGATGTCTTGTTAAAAAATAAGAAAAGTTTGTTTTATAAGATGTGTGAGAAAGGTGGTTATTCATAATTAAAACTTACATCTTTTTCAAACACTAGAACTTCTAGTTTAGTCCAGTTCTACATATAGTAATATTTAGGCAATCTTGTGCCACCCTTAACTGTGTTAAAGTTTTTCATAGAATGGTCCCTGAACTGTGTGATGAGTCATAATATCTCTTGATAATTTTTCTTTTACTGCTTTTTTAGAGCCTTATCTTTGAGAGGGACAAATTTGAAAATGAAGATAACAAGATAGTACACATAAATGAAATTGTTATATATATGCTTCAAGTGTCTCGCTACTCTTGTCGTTAAGTCTTCTACATAACAAGGTGTGTCTGATCAGAATGGAGTGTCCCAATTATTACCCATTGGTGTCTATGACCACGTCTGTTTCACTCAATCCGTGCTTCATAGCAGGTTTGCTTATCGCTGTTAATGGGGTATCAATGATTGTATCACTGGTCCAATTGTCTCAAATACGATACAAAGTTGGATCAATACACATGCAATCGGCTCATTATAAGTTTAGATGTCTGGTGATGGTGGTTTATAACTTGTTATTGATCGCGTATCTTCCGTTTATTGTTAAGCGCGTATTCATTTATGCAACATTGTCAAACTTGTTGGTAAATGTCATTTGCATATTTCCGATACTCATTACAGAAGTTTTGTATTCTATTATTCCAAGTGGTGTGGTGTTATACTCGACATTGATTGAGTTTATCATCTTTGGGGTTTTGAGTTTGCAAGGGTTTTTACATGGTGATATTCCAGTTGAAAGGTCCCATGTGACTCTCATTATTCAATGCATGATCACTATATCTGCTCTCGCTATATTCACTTCAGAGTTGAATTATTACAAGCCATCAGTGGAATTGATCAATTATCGATTGGCAAATCGGTTACCAACGAAGTTGCCGAATGCCATTAGTACTTTTACGTTCTCACATTCCAATGAAATGATTAAAAGAAATTTTGGTAATCCTAATATGAAGGTTAAAGATTTGCAAGAATTGGTGCCGGAGTTGATATCAGATGTTATCTTTGGACGGCTTAACTCTGCCTGGAATGAGCAACTCAAGTACAAAAACAAACATTTTCTTCGTGCATTGTTCAAATGCTTTGGATTAAGTACTTTTGTTGCATTTATTCTATTCATTCTGGAAATGATTATGAGTTACGCACAGCCGCAATTGTTCAGATTACTCATTCAGTCAATTGATGACAATTCAAAGTCTCTTACTCTGAAAATATTGATTGCCATTGGAATGTTCCTAAGTGCTGGTTTAAAGAACGTAATGCAAACCACTGGATTTTTCAAAGCCACCGTCGTTGGCACTTCAGTCACCAGCTCGATGACAAGGCTAATATTCAATAAGGCTATGAAGATTGGTCCAGGAGCTAAAATTGCTAAATCCACCGGAGATATAATTAGTATGATATCCGTTGACATCGGAATCATTAAAGATGGTTTCAGTGATCATCTTATTTTTGCATTCCTCTTGCCCATAGAAATTATCGTTGGGCTTGTTTCACTTTACTCCATCTTGGGCAATTCAATGTGGGTCGGGTTGATTGTGATGGTCATTGCCATTCCGATCAACTCCAAAATTATGTCCTCAATGAATTTCTTGCAAGTCCGTCACATGACTAGAAGAGATATTAGAACATCTTTGGTGAGTGACATATTAGTCTCGATTAAGGCTATCAAACTATATGCGTGGGAGAAACCGATGTTGGAGAAGTTGGATAAGGTTAGAAATGAGGATGAATTAGGGGATCTTTATAAGAAGGAGGTTTATTCCGCTGTAACAAGGTTGGTTGGCGATTGTGTGCCATATTTAATCTCTGCCTCAAGTTTTTACTTATACGGTTCATTTTATGATACTCCATTGACGGCAGCTGAGATATTTCCTGCCATTTCGTTGTTTAATATGGTTCAAAATCCTATCACGTACGTTGCCGATGAAATTGCTGCTTTAATGAGACTCTCCATCGCACTGAAGAGAGTTGAAGACTTTCTTTTACTAGAGGAGGTCGAGACAAAAGAAATAAACAATGGTAGTAGTGTCGGTATAAAAATTCAGAATGCTAAATTTTTATGGTCTAAAACAGATCATAAAGTAGCGTTAAAGGGTATTAATTATCAAGTTGCAGAAGGCCAATTATCATGTATTGTTGGTAGAGTTGGGTCTGGAAAATCTTCATTTTTAAGAGCTATTTTGGGAGAATTGCCTATTGTCAGCAACGATCTCATCAAACCAGCTACGTTTAATATCAATGGTTCAATTGCTTATTGCCCACAAGTGCCATGGATAATGAATGCTACAGTAAAACAAAATATTTTGTTTAATCATGAATATGATGAACTGTTTTATAATGTTGTTTTAGAATGTTGCGATTTAAACAAAGATATTTCCACGTTTGAAGATCTGGATGAAACATTTGTTGGTGAAAAGGGTATCACCTTAAGTGGTGGTCAGAAACTGAGATTGTCGTTAGCGAGAGCTTTGTATGCTAGAGCTGATATATACGTGTTGGATGATGTATTATCAGCCGTAGACTCTCATGTGAGTGCTAAGTTGATTGCCAAGGTGTTCAACAAGAATGGAGGTTTATTATCTAATAAGACTACGATTTTAGCCACCAATAATGTGAAAGTTTTGAGCTTTGCCGATGAGATTACATTTTTGGAAAGTAACACGATCTTGGAGAGTGGCACTTTCAATGAAGTGATTTCTCAAGATAAGAAATTAGCCGACTTGATCAAAAACTTTGGATCGACAGTTGATGAATCTGAGCTCAAAAGTTACGAGTCAGATCAAGAAATCAAAATGCCAGCAGTTAGTTTGGAGCCATATAACGAAGATGTTATTTTGGCAAGACTCACCAATAGTGAATTTAGTAATAAGGTGGAAAAGTCACAATTTGGTAATGTTGGCAAAGAAGTATATATCGAGTATGCCAAAGCCTGTGGGATCTATAGTATAATAGCAACTATAACTGTTGTTATTTTAGTATCTTTTTTCGAGTTCGGAAATAGTTATTGGTTAAAACACTGGGCTGAACTCAACGAGGAGGTTGGAGAGACGATCTCTGTCGGTTATTTCGTTGGCATCTTTTTGATTTTAAGTTTAGTTATGGCCTTGTTGTCTTCTTTGCGAGACTATTTCTTCAGAGCAATTCTACCATTCAATTCAGCCAAGTTGTTACATCATAACATGGCGTATAGTGTGATGAGGCTGCCGATGCAATTTTTTGATTCAACTCCAATTGGAAGAATATTGAATAGGTTCACTGGAGACATTAATAATGTTGATAAAGAATTATCGGTCACTTTTTCACAGTTGACTGCAAGCTCAATTACCATTATCTTCATTGTTGTTGTCATTTCCGTTAATTTACCTGTCTTTTTACTTTTCTTTCTCTTGTTGTCATTTGTCTACAGGTATTACCAGGTGTACTATGTCTCGATATCCAGAGAGATCAAAAGATTGCTCAGTGTCAGCGAAAGTCCTGTTTTATCACTTGTGGGAGAATCAATTGCTGGAGATGAAACGATAAGAGCTTTTGATCAGTTAAACAGATTTGATCACTTTGTCTCCTTGTTGTTGGATAATAATACCAGGGTGACGTATAGTAATGGTTGTCTTTCCAGATGGGTTGCAATAAGGTTGGAATTTATTGGCGCTCTTGTTGTGTTGATAGTTGCTATTTTGGCCATTTTAAATCAATACTCTTCCTCCCCATTAGGGTCTGCTTTAGTGGCGTTAATAATGACTTATACATTGCATATTACTTTCAGTTTACAATCAGTTGTGAGAATGACTGCATTTTGTGAGGCTGAAATTGTTAGTGTTGAGAGAATCTTAGAATATAGCAACTTACCAAGTGAGGCTCCATTAATAATAGAAGGTAAAAGAACTGCTGCTAATTGGCCTGATCGTGGAAATATTGAATTTGTCAATTATTCAACTTCATACAAGGAAGGATTATCACCAGTTTTGAAAAAATTGAATTTTAAAATCAACTCAAAAGAGAAAATCGGTATTGTCGGTAGAACAGGAGCAGGAAAATCGACATTGGCACTGGCTATTTTCAGGCTTTTAGAACCAACGTCAGGATTCATCAAGATTGATGACGTTGTCACCAGTGACATTGGTTTGTATGATCTTAGACACAGTTTGAATATCATTCCTCAAGACGCACAAGCACTTCAAGGTACGATTCGGTCTAATTTAGACCCTTTATTAAATTATACGGATGCTCAATTGTTGAATGCTTTGAAATTGTCTCATTTTGATAAGTTCTTGTCAGATGAGAATCTTTTAGATTATGCTGTTTCCGAAGGCGGGTCTAATTTATCAGTTGGACAAAGACAATTGTTGTGTCTTTCGCGTGCTTTGTTGAATCCGTCTAAGATCTTGATTCTTGACGAAGCCACAGCAGCGGTTGATGTTGAGACAGATAAGATTATTCAAGAGACCATTAGAACGGAGTTCAACGACAGGACAATTATTACTATTGCACATAGATTAGATACAATATTGGACTATGACAAAGTTTTGTTATTAGATGATGGGGAAGTCAAAGAATTTGATAGAATTGATGTGTTATTAAAAAATAAGGAGGGTTTGTTCTATAAAATGTGTGAGAAAGGTGGATATTTATAGATAAATATGAGTTATAATCACGAAATTAATTTACCGCCAATAGAATAGAGAAGTTGGCCGAGTCCGTCAAATCCTACAAGACAATACTGGCAGCATACGAGTTAGATGCTGTATTTGGGAATGCCAAGACAAATACAATAGAGATCGGGAGGGTAACTCGTTGTTCATTTCAGTTAGAAGCATCAATGGTTTTTTTCGTGTGGTTTTTCTTTCTTATATTTCTAGTATAGACCAAATTGGTCTCTTTGACAAGTGATAATTTTGGTTATTGTATATTATCATTATCTTTTATACTTATACTTATACATAATAGTGTGTGTTTATGAAAAAAAATTTAATATTGTTTTTTGAAATTGAATTATAGTCAAAGGTCATCAGCGGCGGCTCAATCGGGTCACATTATAGATGATAAGAATGTGATTGTAATGCTTTAATTTACATAAAGAATCATGCATTCCAATTAGGAAATGTGCTTCTGTTTCAAAATTGAAAGGGGTGGAAAGGGGTTGGGGTTTGGCATTGCTTTCCCACAGTTGAATGGAGTTATTGCCAAAGGTCATCGTGAGCGTACAGAGAAAATTGAGAATGCAATTTATGGATTTGATAATTCCAGAACGAGACAATTGACGAACAATGTCAAATTGATACCTTTAGAGAAAACTGTTGTTGATACCATATCACAATTGTTGAAAGTGGAGAAGTTGAAAGGTCTGAAATTGTGAGTTTTGTGTGGTGCATTTTTTGTGAGTCAGAATTTATAGTAATTTGTATTTATTTTGAAGAATAACGTTTTTTTTATATCGAGCTCAACGTTCGCCGTGTCTTTATTTCTTCCTTTCTTGGTACTGAAGCCGTTCCAAAAAAAACAAAATGAATTGAAATTACTATATTTTGGCCTTGACACAGAAATAAGCACTTCCTCTCACGCGTAGACGGGTACACCCAAGATTCAACAGCACATGGTAGTTGTCACGATGGACTGCCCCAATTTCTACCCCATGGTATCACTGACAAGGTCCAATTCTGTGAACCCGTGCTTCATAGCGTCTTTGCTTATCGCTGTCAGTGCAGTATCACTGATTGCAGCACTGATCCAGTTGTCTCAAATAGGATACAGAGTTGGATCAATACACAAACAATCGGCTCATTATAAGCTTAGGTGTCTAGCGATGGTGGTCTACGATTTATCATTGATTGCATATCTTCCGTTCATTGTCAACCGTGTATTCTTTTATGCAACATTGTCAAACTTATTGGTGAATGTCATTTGCATATTTCCGATACTCGTTGTGGAAGTGTTGTACTCTATTATTCCAAGTGGTGTGGTATTGTACTCAACATTGCTTGAATTTATCATTTTTGGAGTTTTAAATCTGCAGGGTTTTTTACATGGTGACTTTCCAGCTGAAAGGTCCAATATTACTCTTATTATTCACAGCATGATTACATTATCCACTCTCGCTATATTCATTTCAGAGTCGAACTTTTACAAGCCATCAGTGGAATTGATCAACCATTGTTTATCAACCGGACTGCCGATCAAGTTGCCGAATGCAATAAGTATGTTTACATATTCATTTATGAACGACATGGTGAATAAGAATTTTGGTAATCCTAAATTGAGCGTCAAAAACTTAGAAGACTTTCTACCAGAGTTGCTGTCGGATGTGAATTACAGCAGGATTAGCGCTGCTTGGTCTGAGCAAGTCAATTTCAAGAAGAAGTCTTTCATTAGGGCGTTATTAAAATGTTTTGGACCAGGTATATTGCTGACGCTTGTTCTCCAAATCCTTTCACAAGTGCTGAGTTATACGCAGCCCCAACTCTTTAGATTACTTATTCAGTCAATCGATGATGAATCAAAAACGTTCACTCTGAGGATTTTAATCTCAATTGCAATGTTCTTATGTGCTAGTGTCAAAACCTTACTTACTAACGGAAATGATTTTCAAAGTTCGGTAGTTGGTATTTCAATCGTCAGGTCAATGACAAGACTTTTGTTTAATAAATCGATGAAATTGGCACCGGAATCTAAAAACGTTAAATCTACTGGTGACATAATCAGTATGATATCTGTTGATACCTGGATTATTGCAAATGGTCTCAAGCAGCATCTCATTTTGGCGATTGTTGAGCCTATACAAATCATCTTTGCTCTAGTGTCTCTTTATTATCTCTTGGGAAACGCTATGTGGGTGGGATTGATTTTAATGATTGTTGTTATTCCTATTAATTCCAAAGTTATGAAATATATGAGTTTTTACCAACGCCGTCAATTAAGTAGAAGGGATGTGAGAACATCATTGGTGAGTGATATTTTAACATCTATCAAGTCTATCAAGTTGTATGCGTGGGAGAAGCCAATGTTGGAGAAATTAGACAAGACTAGAAATCAAGATGAACTAGGGGCTGCCGTTAAAAAACAAGTTTGTGGTTCGATAGCAAGGTTGATAGGTACTTGTGTTCCATATTTGATTTGTGGTTCGAGTTTTTATTTATACAGTTCATTCAATGACACTCCGTTGACTGCAGCTGTAATATTTCCAGCTGTTTCATTGTTTGACATGCTTGAGGAACCAGTTCGTGAAGTGGCAGATGAATTTGCTGCCATCCTCGAGGTATGGATTGCACTGAAGAGAGTTGAAAAGTTTCTTTTGTTAGAAGAAGTCGAGCCAAAAGAACTAGACAATGGTAGTAGTGTTGGTTTGGAAATTCAAAATGCTAAATTTCTATGGTCCAAAACAGACCATAAAGTAGCGTTAAAGGACATTAATTATCAAGTCGCTGAAGGCCAATTATCATGTATTGTTGGTAGAGTTGGGTCCGGGAAATCTGCATTTTTAAGAGCTATATTGGGAGAATTGCCTATTGTGAGTAATGATTTGATGAAGCCAGCTATGTTTAATGTCAACGGGTCGATTGCTTATTGCCCTCAAGTGCCATGGATAATGAATGCTACAGTAAAACAAAACATCTTGTTTAATCATGATTATGATGAGCTGTTCTATAATGTTGTTTTAGAATGTTGTGATTTGAACCAAGATATCTCTACATTTGCAGATCTGGATGAGACGTTTGTCGGTGAAAAGGGTATTAGTTTAAGTGGTGGTCAGAAACTGAGATTGTCGTTAGCAAGAGCTTTGTATGCTAGAGCTGATATATACGTGTTGGATGATGTATTATCAGCCGTAGACTCTCATGTGAGTGCTAAGTTGATTGCCAAGGTGTTCAACAAGAATGGAGGTTTATTATCTAATAAGACTACGATTTTAGCCACCAATAATGTGAAAGTTTTGAGCTTTGCCGATGAGATTACATTTTTGGAAAGTAACACGATCTTGGAGAGTGGCACTTTCAATGAAGTGATTTCTCAAGATAAGAAATTAGCCGACTTGATCAAAAACTTTGGATCGACAGTTGATGAATCTGAGCTCAAAAGTTACGAGTCAGATCAAGAAATCAAAATACCAGCGAGTACTTTGGAGAAATATGATAATGATGCTATTTTGGCAAGATTCATGAACACCGAGTTTAGTGACAGGGCGGAAAAATCCAACTTTGGTAAAGTGGACTGGTCCGTGTATATTCATTATGCTGAAGCATGTGGAATATACAAAGTGATTTTAGCTATGCTTATTGCAGTCTTGGTATCTACTGTTGAATTTGCGGATAGTTATTGGTTAAAACACTGGGCGGAGCTCAATGAGAAATCAGGAAGGACTGTTGATGTTGGCTTTTTTGTCACTGTGTTCTTGGTAATTGCCGAAGTGATTGCGATATTGACTTCTATTCATCAGTTTTTTTTTAGGGCAATTTTGCCAATTAATGCATCCAGGTTGTTGCATCATAATATGGCACACAGTGTGATGAGACTGCCGATGCAGTTTTTTGAGTCAACGCCAATGGGAAGAATATTGAACAGGTTCACTGGAGATATTGATAACGTTGATCGAGAGTTATCAGGTACCTTTATCCGGTTGGTTACAAATGGTGTTAAAGTCATTGTTATCATTCTTATAATTTCGGTCAATTTACCTGTTTTCTTGATATTTTTCATCTTGTTGTCATTTGTTTACAAGTATTATCAAGTGTATTATGTGTCAATTTCAAGGGAGATCAAGAGATTATTAAGTATTTGTAAGAGTCCTGTTTTATCACATATTGGAGAGTCCATTGCTGGTGATGAAACCATTAGAGCTTTTGATCAGCTACCTAGATTTGACCATTTTGTTTCATTGTTGTTGGATACCAATACTAAAGTCGAATTTAATAATGTTTGCTTTGCTAGATGGATCTCTGTAAGGTTAGAATTTATTGGCGCTATTGTTGTTTTGATCGTTGCGACGTTGTCGGTCTACAGTCAACAATCGTCACATCCATTAGGGTCTGCACTTGTTGCATTGATTATGACTTATACATTGCACATTACCTCTAGTTTACAAATAATTGTGAGAATGACTGCATTTTGTGAGGCTGAAATTGTTAGCGTTGAGAGAATTTTAGAATATAGCAACTTACCAAGTGAGGCTCCATTAATAATAGAAGGTAAAAGAACTGCTGCTAATTGGCCTGATCGTGGAAATATTGAATTTGTCAATTATTCAACTTCATACAAGGAAGGATTATCACCAGTTTTGAAAAAATTGAATTTTAAAATCAACTCAAAAGAGAAAATTGGAATTGTTGGTAGAACAGGAGCAGGGAAATCGACATTGGCACTGGCTATTTTCAGGCTTTTAGAACCAACGTCAGGATTCATCAAGATTGATGACGTTGTCACTAGTGACATTGGATTGTATGATCTTAGACATAATTTGAACATCATTCCTCAAGATGCACAAGCGCTTCAAGGTACGATTCGGTCTAATTTAGATCCGTTATCAAGTTGCACAGATGCTCAGTTGTTGAATGCTTTGAAGTTATCTCATTTCGATAAATTCTTGTTAGATGAGAATCTTTTAGATTATGCTGTTTCCGAAGGCGGGTCTAATTTATCAGTTGGACAAAGACAATTGTTGTGTCTTTCGCGTGCTTTGTTGAATCCATCCAAGATCTTGATTCTTGATGAAGCCACAGCAGCGGTTGATGTTGAGACAGATAAGATTATTCAAGAGACCATCAGAACGGAGTTCAACGACAGGACAATTATTACTATTGCACATAGATTAGATACAATATTGGACTATGACAAAGTTTTGTTATTAGATGACGGGGAAGTCAAAGAATTTGATAGAATTGATGTGTTATTAAAAAATAAGGAGGGTTTGTTCTATAAAATGTGTGAGAAAGGTGGGTATTTATGAACAGGTTTTGTTAATATATGCTAAAGCTCAATTGAACTTTTGAAATCCGCGAAGATGTAAGATGACCAATCTTTTCAACAATTACATGGCATCATCTGCAATAGCAAAGGTGACGAATAGTAAGTTATTGTTAAGAACTACTTTTCCGCGGCCCGCGAAATTACAACTGTGAATATTTTTTTTCCAGCATAAATTGTAACGGCAAAATGCATTTAATTTCTTTTCGTTTCGTGTGATTGAATAGTGGTTGATGGCGGGCTTCTTTGACCAAAGTCTTTCGCAAAAAAGTCAGTTGCAACTGTATTATGATAGATTGTAGAGGAAATTTACAAAAGCTCTTCAAAATGTTTTAAAAAATTGGGGAATTGACTCCAAGAATTTTTCATACAGAAATGCTAGCCTAAATCTTATAGTTTGAGCCAGAACCGAACTACTTAAATCAGGAGTGGATTGATTTACACACTATGAATTATTATATAGAAAATGTCTTAGCAAATCAGAGGAGTGATATTATTTAAGGACCGGCTAGTGTGGGCATGGAAGAAATCAATTGGTATGAAGATGAAATGGAAAAGAGTGCATTTTAATAATCATGTTTTTTTAGCGCGTTTGTTGTCTGACGCCTCGATGATAAGTACGTTGTCACACGTGTATTCAGTTGCTTATCTTGGAAGAGATAAGTAGAGAGACAGTAGGGGAATGATGAGAGAGCAGTTTGTTTATCAAGAGTGGGGGGATGTATGTTTACCTTCTTACCATTTGTATGTAAAGACACTCTCCATGGTGTGTATAATTTTAGAAACATCCGCATTTGTTCATAAATCTTTTGCTTTAGTAAGCGGGACGAGTAAATAACGAAAATGAGTCAAGTACATCATGCAGACCCCTTGCAACCAAAGTAGACCAGAAGACACATGGATAGTGGATAGTTATTAACCATATACATCGGAAGAACTTTCCCAATAGAGAAAATGTCCTTGCTATTGTATAAATAAACAAATAAAAGTATATCGGCCATCAGCTTTTTGTCTGTCGGGAATGCACAGTCTAAATTATCGAATTCCACTGGCCTTAGTTTGTCATCATCATTCATTTCCCAAGTCAAATAAGATCATGCCATGTAGCAATAAGACCAACTGTGGTCTGCGCTGATTGTTTGCACACCCTGAACCTAGACTCCCATCCTCGCTCGATCGACCACGGATAATATGGTATTACTGTATACGCGGCCCCAGCAGCAAAAAGAAAAGAAACCGAAAAATGCTGCCCCTGGTGCCGTTGGTGATGATGACCACCATGGTTGCACCGTGATTACATTTTTCCCATCTTGAAAGAAGCGATCTGATTCATCTACAAAGAATAGGTGAGTAGTTTGAAAAATTAGTTCGCCAAAATAGGCTCTTGAGCATGATGTTACATGGAAGGGAAGAAAATTTTTTAAACAATCTATGAGAATGTTTATTATCGAGAAATTGCTCTAGCAGCAGCAGCAGCAGGATACGATGAGAGGATATAGGAACAGTGTATAGATGTATGCGGGTAATAACCACACACCCCAGCTTCCAGTGGGTATAAACAAAAATACAATGCGGATCATCCATCCACAGACTTGTCTTGTTGTCTCCGTTGCGAAAAGTCAAAGAACGAGCAAAAAAGTCAAAAGTCAAACACAAAAAAAGAGCAAAAAAGATTTTCTTTGATTTTGTGATTTCGTGTGAACCAAATAAATAAATAAATATATATAATAATAACCACATTTGTAATTATTATTCCCATTGGTGACATATATACATTCATTCCTTCATCTTATCGTATTCATTCACCATCATCTTCCCCATCACCACCATCATCATACTCCTTGCCGTTTTTATATCCTACATACGTTTATCATAAGAGGGGAAAGGAAGAAGAATCAAAACAAGTATACATAATCTATATCATAGCAATTGCTTACAAAGTTGTTGATTTTTTTTTAATCCCATTGGTAAAACATATAGTATCAGACAGATATATTCAAGTGATATTCGAGATCATTGTCATCCCCACGTTAATTGCATACCCTTTTCCAGTTCAGTTTTTTTTGTCCAACGATTTTCAATCAATATGTCATTTTCAAACACGAACGAGGAATTGCCTGATATTTCAAAATTGAATTTATATACAAGAACGGCTCCACCTCTGTTAGAATCCACTACAGATATATCTTCTGTTGACGGTTCGACGTCGTCATCTTCATCGGCAAGCTCTATTAATTCTCAACTGGCCAAATATTCTCATGGTTTACCTAATATAAGTGCAGATTTACAAGCAAGAGTACTAGCATTTCAAGAAAAGAGACAAGCGGCAAATGCTACTCATAAGAGAGATGATGATATTGAAACAGCAAAGCAGAATATACGAAGGGAAGCCCCATTGCCTCCGTTACCCACGGAGCACCAACAACAACAACAACAACAGCCAAAGCAACATCATCAACATCACCAACATCATCAGCAACAGCAACAACAACAAAGACATCAACCTCAACAACAACAACATCAGCACCAACCTTCACAGAAACCAACAACTGAAAAACCAGCCGCTGCGGGTGGTGCTAAGAAGATTGCTCCTCCAATGAGATTGCCACCTAGCTTACCACAAGTTGCTTCTATTTCATCTCCAGCTCTCACAAAAGCTAGTCCACAAGCTGCGTTGAGGCTACCGAGAAGCAGACCTTCGTTATCTCAAAGACGTGGAATGAAATTGAATGTTAATGATATAACTAATGATGATGATAATGACGGTTCAGCGCAATCACAACGAGCACCACCAACATCGAAAATGATAACTTCCTCATCAAATGGTACCACGACAGAATCCTTAGATACAAAGAAGAAACCCGTATCGGAATTCATCGGTAGTAGAGGACAATTATCAAATCCAGAGCAACTGCCAAAATTACATGGTTTATTTGCAAATTATTCTAAATATATTGATATCAAGTCCGGTTCTTTAAATTTCAACGGTAAGGCTTCATTACATTCTAAAGGTGTTGATTTTAGTGGAGGTTCAAGTTTCCGTATTTCTATTGATGAATTGGAATTTATCGAGGAATTAGGTCGTGGTAATTATGGTACAGTGAGTAAAGTCTTGCATAAACCTACAAATATTATAATGGCAATGAAAGAAGTACGTTTAGAATTGGATGATTCCAAATTTAGACAAATTATAATGGAATTGGAAATATTACATAATTGTAATTCTGATTATATCGTTGATTTTTATGGTGCATTCTTTGTTGAAGGTGCCGTGTACATGTGTATTGAATTTATGAATCTTGGTTCATTAGACAAAGTTTATAAAAATGGTGTTCCAGAGCCACAA
Source organism: Nakazawaea holstii (assembly GCA_003706265.2). NCBI lineage: Eukaryota > Fungi > Ascomycota > Pichiomycetes > Alaninales > Pachysolenaceae > Nakazawaea > Nakazawaea holstii. The sequence continues at coordinate 49,875 of PPKU02000031.1, read as the reverse complement.
TTGGCATACATTGCTAAATGTGTTATTATCGGTTTAAAACAATTAAAAGATGAACAAAATATTATACATCGTGATGTTAAACCAACTAATATCTTGGTTAATGATCAAGGTAAGATTAAATTATGTGATTTTGGAGTCAGTGGTAATCTTGTTCTGTCCATGGCTAGAACCAATATTGGTTGTCAATCATATATGGCTCCGGAACGTATAAAATCTGCTAATCCTGATGATATTTCATATTCTGTTCAAAGTGATATTTGGTCATTAGGTTTATCATTATTAGAAGTTGCTAGTGGTGAATATCCGCTTATTTCAGAAAATATCTTTTCACAATTGAAACAAATCGTTGAAGATGATCCACCAGTGTTGAATGATAATTTTTCCAAAGAGGCTAAAAATTTCGTCAGTCGTTGTCTTGCAAAGGATCCACAAATGAGACCAACTTATCTGGAATTATTACAACATCCATGGTTATTAAAGTATAATGATGATCTGAAAAGTGAACTGGATTTGAAAGAATATTTATCCCATATTGAAAGATGATGATAATATCCCCCCCTACACTTGGTTCTCTATATAGAATATATACAAACATACAAAACATACATACATACTACATCTTAATAACCCAACAGTTTTGTGCCATGTAGCCATTTTTGTGATTTGCGTGAAATTTCATAAACGTTAGTATTGCTATTACTACTAACTATCCATTTGACACTAATTTCAAAATTTCACATTTCGTATTATAGTTTCTTTGGAATTTTATAATTTGTGATATCTTTCCCAATCTTCACTTTTACGTATATACATAATTCCAAAGCTATAATTTTATACATATATCGCTTTCACACGGAGTTAATCCCAAATCTATATAACCAAGTGATACATAATAATGTAAGGGACCGTTTCATAACCATAATCATCCAACAACACACGACTTTTACCATCCTGCCCATCATCTGCCCTTATGCCCTTTTTTATTTCCGCGGGAATAATAATAATATTATTATTATGAAGGGCACGCCCGTTATTTTTCTCTCTTTCGCTGAATTTGCCCCTTTTTCGTAGGTGCAAGTCGATTTGGCATCGTTTTTTCTGAAAAAATGCTCCAAAATTACTAAAAATGGACGTTTTGAACGAAAACGACCAAAAAATACTGTAAATGGTTGCTTTGAGTCAATGTGCACTACAAAGTGACATTTTAGTAGTGAAGATAAAACACAAGAGAGTTTTAAAGCGAAAGCGAAATTGCAGTTATCAGTAAAATTAAACCACACAGATACTCGGCACTCATATATGGCTATGCAAGTGGGTGGTGATTTAACCTTTCGGGAAGCCGAGGATTGGGAAAAACCTTATCCAATTATTTATCCGCTCGTTCCCACTTTTATCACGAGCATTGACATTGTAAAAAGTACAAGGTTTTGATCGAAGTATGATCCCTTATCGATGACTTAAACGAGGTAGACAATGATTTTGAGTACTTGACGGTGGTATCATGAAGAGTACTCTATACTATTCCATGAATCGATCAGAATAAAGTAAATACCAATACCTAAGTGAGGCCAAGGGGTGCTACGGTGCGTTAAATGGGTAGTAAAATATATACAGATATTAATTTATTCATCATCGTCATAAATATACAAATGCTCAACAACTCTATCGTCACACAGAAGTTCAGAAACCCATAAACTTCCTTTATCCTTACCCTTATTGATCCATTTTGATGGCCAATCCAGTTCTTCATCCTTTGCCAAGTTTAAATCTCTTGTCTTGTCAAATTTTCTATACTTCTTATTGACAACTGCCATCGTCTTTGTTTGATAATACTCCAGTTGATGTCTCTTTTGATAAAATCTATAAATCCTTTCTGGGATCCTCAAGAATCCAACCAAGCTGAAAGTTCTCAAGACTAATATCGGTTGTTGGAAATATACTGGTTTATGCTCTCTGAAAAACAATTGCTTGTCAAGATCTAACTCTGTTGCTAATTCAGATTTTGAATATTCAGATGGTTTAATATATGGCAATGGTGTCTTTTGCTTAGGTTCATCATCATTTGCTTCTTCTTCTCCTTCATTAGTTTGCTTATCTTCTTCCTCCAATTTTTCAATCTTTTCAACTTCCTCCACAACAGGAGCTTCTAAAGGACCCAATAAACCTTCATGTAATCCGGTAAGATACTCTATATATGCACCTCTTCCGATACATATAACACCTCCAGCTTGTTCCGGAGATTCAACTAATTCATCCTCACTTTCTAATTTGGGGAAATCCTTTGTCAAATTGGATTTATAATTTATCCCCAATAAGGATAATGGAGATAACGTCTGTGTTAATTTTGTCTCCACTTCAGATCCATCTTCATTGTAAACTTTGGTGTTCATTGCAGATTTCGTATTGTCTGCCCAATGGTATACAGAAGTTGGTTTTATAAATTCATCTTCAACTTCAACTTCATTTTCCTTCTCCGTCACCAAAGGTGTTGTAGTTTTTGTGGTTTCATTTTTATATTTACGTCTCAAGTTCCTGATATCTTCAGCCACTTTATATCTGATTTCACCTTGGTTCTGTTCAGTGACGATATCGAAATCAATAGCTGCTGAGTTTAAAATTGGTTTGACATATCTTCTGAAAACTTTTAAAGTTTCATTTAAATAATCTGAAGGAGGTGGAACGATGAATATAGTTAATTTCCTTGGAATCATATTCAATGGCATTGCTTCTTCTCCTAAACTGGCAACTCGTGCCATGTTTCTTTTCCTCAATTGACGCTGTTGGTATTTATCATAAGCAGCCCCTCCTCCAAATGCAGCTAATACTGACCAAAATATCATCCAGTTACGAGATGGAAGCTTCAACTTTGGAATTCCCATCATTTGAAATGCAACATTGCTGTAACCCAGACTGCTAGCCTTTGGAGATTTTACAGCAGTAGTAGACGTTGAAGTTGGAGGGTCTACTGGAGGTTTGACTTCAGACATCTGTACTCTTTGATTTTGAAATGCTAATCTCTTATATGTCGATGGACGAAACAATTTTTCATTTTTTTTATTTTTTTTTTCGCATCAAAAAATTTTCCCTTCATTCTATACAAAATCGAGGTATAATAATAATATACAATTCTAAAAATCACCTGGAACTGGATAAGTAGAAACCCAGTCAGCAACTTCTTTAGCTAATGTCTTAATCTCTTCACTTTCACCGGCTAATTTTTTGAAACTGGCTAATTTAGCCTTTGCATTTTCACCAGTTTCTGATTTTTTCAAATTTAAAGAGATATCAACAGCTTTTTTGAAAAGTTTAGCAACTTTACCAAATTCTTCATTACCAAAGCCTCTAGTTGTCATTGCTGGAGTACCAACTCTTAAACCTGAAGGGAATAAAGCTGATTTATCACCTGGAACAGTGTTTTTGTTAGCGGCAATATTGATTCTTTCCAAAACGGCTTCCACTCTTGCACCGTCAATTTTTTGAGATCTTAAATCGATCAAGATTAAATGGGTATCTGTACCATTTGAGACCAAATCAAAACCTTCATTTTGCAAAGCATCGGCGAAAGAACTTGCATTGTCGACAACTTGTTGTTGATATTCGACGTATTCAGGTGTTTGAGCTTGTTTCAATGCAACAGCTAAAGCTGAAATGGTATGGTTATGTGGACCACCTTGATGAGCTGGGAAAACTGAGAAGTTAATCTTCTTTTCTAAATCGTAATAAATTTCCTTACCGGCTTTAGTAGTCTTTCTCAATCCTTTTCTAAAGAAAATCATAGCACCTCTTGGACCCCTCAAGGATTTATGGGTCGTTGTTGTGACGATATCGGAATATGGGAATGGAGATTCAGTGACACCAGCAGAGACTAAACCTGATATATGAGCCATATCGGACATCAAATAGGCGCCAACTTTATCAGCAATTTCTCTCATTCTCTTGTAATCAATGACTCTGGCATATGCTGAAGCTCCAGCAACGATAACTTTTGGTCTAAATAAGATAGCTGTCTTTTCCAACATATCGTAATCGATTAAACCAGTGGATTCATCCAATCTATATGGCATTGTTTGGAAATATTTCGAAATGTATGAAATCTTTGTAGTTGGTGTTTGATAACCATGTGATAAATGACCACCATGAGGTAAATCCAAACCCATAAGTCTGTCTCCAACATTCAAGATTGCAGAATATGTGTACAAGTTAGCTGGGGCACCAGATAAAGATTGGACATTGACACCCCATTCTTCTGGTTTCAACTTGAAAGCTTCTAAAGCTCTCTTTTGACACAATGATTCAGCCATATCAATGAATTCATTACCACCGTAATATCTCTCTCCTGGGTAACCTTCAGAATATTTATTTTGCATTTCTGATCCCAAGAGATCCATAACAGCTTTTGAAGTGAAATTCTCGGAAGGAATCAAGGTGATTGAAGATTTTTGTCTGTTTCTTTCCAATGCTAAGATATCAGCCATCTCTGGATCAACTGTTTGAACATTTTGGGAAATCAACAGCTGTGCTTTTGCTGATAAAGCATATGATCTTTTCAATGAAAAGGACACTTGGTTAGAGCGGATGGTACGTAATGATCTTGAGAACATTTTTCAACGTGATGATTCAATCTTGGGAGATATCGATGAGATGAGTCTTCAGTTCTTTTTGGTGGTTGTGAAAAAAAATTTGAAAAAAAATTTTCCTTGTAAATTGATGGAGTCTTGTATAGAGTTCAGTCAATTGAAGTCAACTTTAAGGTTGAAGGAGAATATCGTCTTGATGTTATTTAGAAAGGAAACTATCGAGAAGTATGCTTACAAATGTTTTAGGTGGAAAGAACTGGGTTTGACTTATCTTTATAATCTATCACAAGTACAGAAGGAGTCAAAAGTTTAGAGTCACTTCTTAGCTTTTTTTTGACTTCTTCATCTATTTACACTCCTCACTTGCCAAAGTTTTTCAAACTATCCCTGATCTCAGTCTCATCATATTCACTCGAATGGTGATTGTTGATCCTTGAGTGAGCTGGAATGACGTGCAGATCTTGATTTTCCTCGTCATTGTTCCGATTAATCACATACTTTCTTATAACTTCACCATCTTCATTTTCAATGAAAATGTCATTTCCTGATTGGAACGCATTCAAAGTCTGCATGTTCAATGCTCTCTTCCTCTTTCTGTTTTTTTCATCGACATTGATATCATAATCATGATCTTTCCATAACTCTGACAAACTTTTAATTCGTGCTATCAAGGTCTTTGTACCAACTTCCACGGCGGCAGAATCCGGGTCATATATAAATTCATCAATCACCTCTCCATTTTGATCTTCCACTATAGTGGTTTTACCCTGCATGTAAACAAATTCTGGTTTCCTGATTTTACCATCCTCATCGAACTGCACTGGAATCGATTCCATTGCATCTTCCACCTTTAATTCGGAAGATGACTTTTTAATCACTCTCTTCTTCAATTGTTGCAGAGATGTCCCTTCTTGTGTAGCTTCATTTGAAGAAGTCTCAGCATCGAGTTCATCTGTCGTTTCACTGGCTTCTGATTTCGGTCTTCTAACGACAAACTTCATGTGGCTAACATGATTTGTAAGTATAATAAAAGTGAGCGAGCTTCCATGCACAAGAATTGAAGTGACCACCATAAATGTAACAATTGGCCACAAGACTCGAATCAAGTAAGCATGCTGATCAGACCAAACTGCAGCAGGTGTAGCTCCATCCGTGTAATAACCTTCCACGCTTGAGATTGCAATCATGGAACAGAAAACCCCACCAACACCTATGGGACCAAAATGTCCACAATAAAAGGCCTCCTTCCACGACCGAAGTTCAGGAGTGAACGGCTTTAAGATAATAAAGATTGGAATACGTCTTAAAAAGATGACAGCAATACCAAGCAAAACAAGTCTCCAAGCATCCAATCCCAAAGATTTATCATTGTAATCACCCCATGGAATGATCGAACCAAGAAACAAGAAGTAACTCATGTTCAATAACAAATCAACTATGCTAGACAAATTGGAATCTGCCGTCTTTCGTTGAAACCATCCATCCCATGCAAATGATGCACCAGCGGCAAACGAAACCAATAAATCATCAACACCTAGAATAGACCCAAATCCAGTGCACATCAATGATAACAAGATATAGAAAACCAAAAACGATTCCCTATCAATCAAATTATGCTTCTCACAAAACCTGATCATCTTGCGCCCAACAAACCCAATCACAACTCCTAAAATTGTTCCAAAGACACATTCGTACAAGATACTAACCAAGATCCATTCCTTTACAATTTCTCCCGAATGACCATATCTTACAACTAACTCTGTTGCAAGTAATACAAATGGGAAGGCCATACCATCGTTTGCCCCACTTTCGGCACTCAATAAATTTTTCATATGGGCTGGGACTCGATCACCAAATTTACCACTTCCAACGATGGCAGCTGCCAATACTGGATCAGTGGCAGTAACACATCCGCTGATTAATAATGCGTCTGCAAAATTCAACCTTCCAAAGATGATGTAAATGAACAGAGCAGTGACCAACCAACCAAAAGTCATACCGAAAAATAATAAGATGCCCATGGATTTCCAATGAAGTTTCATATACTTTGGAGGCAATTCAACACTGACTGCAAAGATTTGAATAATCAACACTATTCTCGAAATCTCCTGGATCAAATAATTAGAGTTTGAAGACCATACTAGTGGGTTGAACCAATCTAAACAATGAGGTCCAACAATAACACCTGCAAGAGCAGCTATAGTTGCTTCACCGAGAAACAACTTCTCCTTGATGAACAAGGATAATGCAGCGAATATCATGCTACATACAGCGATAATGGCATAAGCTACATGGGCTTTATCAACGTTCAATTGTGACCATGTTGTCATACCCTTTACTCACACTGATCTTTCTTCAATTTATTGATTATTTTGATGAATGTAATTATTTTTCTTCTCTTTTATATGGGAAATTACAATCGAAAAAGGCCAAGACTTCTATTTTATTCTCTTACATAGTCATCTATAATTCTATCAAAGCCTACGGCAAATGTGTAACCCAACACAATCTCCCATAACTCAAGAGTTTCCAAGTATTCGAAGATTGTAATCCAGCCAATCTTATTCTCATTAGGGGAGTCATCTTTAGGATTTAATTGATTTAAACCATCACCTGGTTTATAATACTGATTATTCTCGATATAATTGTAGTCTTCAACTTTGATATCAGGCAGACTTTCACCTGAGCTGGAGTTTAAAGTCTTGATAATCTTCTTTTTAAATCTTTTCTCATGAGGTCTGAAAAGGGCAAAAATCTTATCTTCGTCTTGCACCGACCGCACTTCAGACCTGAATGATTTCACAAAAGAATGTCTCTTTGATTGTCTTGGTAAAGATTTTTCAGCTTCCCCTTTGCTGTAGAAATAAACGTTTTGTTTCCCAGTTAATTTGAAAATACTTTCATGATTAATTTTCAATCTGTGAGAGGTTTTTTGCTTGGCAATGGGATTAGAACCGATTAAGTATTTTTCGCCATTGATATCAGATTCATACCTATGGAATGAAGGAATCAATTTTTGTAATTCCAAGTTGTGAGGATCTTTTTGTAAAAGCAGCAACAACTCCTCAATTGGTTTTTCATATGCCGTGTTCTTCAAAGTCACTGGGTTCTCCTTTTCAAGACCATTTAGCCCATTCATCATACACAGCACCACACTAAAATTACCACCTTCTTCCTTGCGGCTCTTTGTCACCACAATACATTCTTTAGGATCTTTCAAGTTGTCTTCATTATCCACTTCATCATAAATCTGTCTCTTAAAAATCAATCGAAATCCAATATCTGATTGCCTTTTCCAATGAGATCGTGACGACAGTGGTATCTTTGGAAGAACCAATTGTACAAAATATCCTGGCCCATTCCGACAGTACAAGTGCTTTATGTCAGGATTCGTAGTCATATACATCTGATTCTTTCCTATAGATATAATGTGATATTTCCAGAAATTCTGCACACGCATGGTCTTTGTCAACTTGTCTATATCACCGGTCACTTCACTGGTCGAAGGAGTCAACTGTGAGGGGGAAAATGAATATCTTGAGGTTCTTTTGCTGGAAGACAGGTCAACGGTATGTGTCTGCCTCTGTTGAACTTTATGCAAAGTGTTCAGTCTCTTTATGGATTGTTCATCTATGGTTTGTAAATTCGGATTCTCCTGTCTTAGAGACACCACAGACGGTGTGCTGGAGTTGAAGAAACTGTCGGTGCTCTCATTGTGGCTGTCTTCCATCATCGTCTCAGAGACACTCTCTTCCACCTTTACAGCGATAAATTTCTGTAACTTTTTCATCTTTTTTCTTTAATTTTCTGCCTTTGCCTCTTTTTTAACCGGTGTAGATGTTTTGATAGTGAGTGATGATCTTGAATATGAAACAACATACTTATGCTTTCAAGTCAGTAGTGCGAAAGGGAGCAAGTGGCTGAATAGAGGGGTATGCAACATTGTGAGCAATGTGTAGTGAGATCCTTCAATCTAAAAACATCAAAATCTGCCTCGAGATAATCTCAAGTAATTAGCGGACTTTGAAGTAATTGTCTTTAGAATAAACTTCTACCTTCCTTTTACAGTTGTCTCGAGTAAAATTATGGTATCATAATCTACCAATTTGCAAGGTAAGCATACTGTTTAGCGTAGATTTGCCTGTTCATCTGTTCCACCCCGTTAAACACTTCAATTGTAAAAACACTTCAAATGCGCGTCAAATTTCCAAATGTAAACAAACACAAACATAGATCACAACCGTGTAATAGTGATGGCAACTTTCAGGCTTTCTCAATTGGACCCAATCCCAAAGATCAAGCATGTCGAGATAGAGAGGACAATAGGACAAGGAGCATTCGCCTTGGTGAAGAAAGCTTGTTTACTGAAAAATAGATCCAAGATCTTCGCCATCAAGTTCATACATTTAACGTCTTCGAAAAGGTCTGGGTTATCAGAACAGCAAATAGGCCAGGAGATCTTACTACACAAGGCGTGTTCCGGCCATCCAAACATCATCAAGTTGATGGACTATGGTGCTGATATTAATTGGTTGTGGATAGCGATGGAACTAGCACCTGGTGGAGATCTATTCGACAAAATCGAGCCAGATTATGGTGTCGATGAAGAAATTGCACATTTCTATTTCAAGCAATTGATATCTTCAATTGAGTTCATTCATCTGAAGGGAGTTGCTCATAGAGATATCAAACCGGAGAATATCTTACTTGATAATCATGGGAATTTGAAATTGGCTGATTTTGGATTAGCAGCCGTGTTCAAGACAAAGTCAGGGAAGAAGAGACAGTGTGTCACTCCATGTGGTTCACCTCCTTATATGGCACCTGAAGTGGCTTCTTTCAATGGGTATGAACCTACAGGAGCTGACTTGTGGTCTTGTGGAATAGTGTTATACGTGTTATTAACTGGACAGACTCCCTGGGAGGAGCCTACTTTAGAAGATCAAGATTTCACCCATTTTGTCGAAAACGATGGGAATATCCATTCGTTTCCTTGGAACAAGTTTGACCCCTTGGTACTATCTTTACTCAGGTCAATGCTCAAACCTGATGCGTCAAAGAGAATATCAATGGCGAACATTAGAAAACACTTGTGGGTTAATAAGTCGAATGTATTCACTAATGATTTGAATGGATTATGTAAAGACACCACTCTATTGACCACGAGATTATTGAGTAATTTGCATATAGGATTGGATGATGACACATCCAATGATGAGAAAGTGTTCAACACTTTGAATAAACAGTCGATGGAAGATCAGGCAGCAACATCACAACCGGTGATTGACATAGCTGGGATGATCGATGATGATGAATTTGCTGAAAATTTCGAAATGTTCCCAGCTACACAGGAGTATTACACAGAACATTCCAAGAAGAAGAGGAAATTGCTAAATGGTTCTGATCATTCCAATGATGAATTAATATTGAACTTGATATCTAGAGATCCAGCTGTATTGCAATTCATGAATGATAAATCGAGGTCTTCCAAATTGAATGAGTTGAGCAAGACAACTCAAGTTAAAGAGTTAACCTTATTCGGTGAGAGATTGACAAGGTTCTTTTCAACTATTCCTATTGAAACTTTGATATCCAAGATATTTGATACATTGCATCGAGTAGGAGTAAAGACCAAAAGCAAGAACGAAGAGGAATTAATACAACAATATCAACTCAATAGTCAACGCGATGAGGCAATTTATATAACATTGACGACATTGGATAGGAGGAAATTACCCTTGAAAGGTTCAATCAAAGTGTCAAAAGTATCAGATTCTGTGAATTTGCGAAAAGTTGAATTTTTGAAGACCAAAGGTGATCCATTGGAATGGAGAAAATTTTTCAAAACGTGTACCGTCTTGTGTAAGGAAATTGTGTATATCGATGAAGAGATTTTCAACAATTATCAATCAAGGGATGAGGAAAAAGATCAAAAACTGGATAATGAATCACTTGTTGATACCGCTGGTAAACGGAAATTATCATTTTGAATTAATACATTCTAAGCTGTGTCATATATTTATATGTGCAATGTAGAGTTAATATAAAAATGTACATACACAAGTTTTAAATTGTTCATCTAACTGGTGGTATTATCGTTACTATCTGTATTATTAGTAGTGTTCTCAGGCACACCACTTCTCAGGATGTCAGCGTTGTTCACACCGCTTTCCGTTTCATTATTTGAAGTTGTAACAGCTGATGGTGTATTGTTAGCGTCATCATCGCGCCTTGCCCCTCTTGAACTGACTCCGCCTCCGTACAATAAATCATTCACAATTGAATCTTGAATCAGATAGTCTTCAGGAACTGGCCGTTCACCACTAACGTTGACAGTTTCTACTCCGTTTGCTGTTCTTCTACTTGAAACTCCCACAGGGAACAAAGGATCTCTATTGACGAATTCGAGTCCGGTGGAATGTGGTGGTGATCCACCGGCTGCTCTTCTATTTGCACGTTCACGTCTCTGCAGCAGTTGCTCTCTGAAGGATGGCAATATTGGAAGATGGGATCTCACTCCCAAAGAAGATGAAGTCGCTGTAGGTTGAGAAACACCGACTGAGTTGGTTAAAGAATTGATTATCCTTCTCACAATGTTTTCTCTGGTAAATCGATTCCAACCAGCACCACTTGATAATCCCGCTGGTGGTGGCGACACTGGAAGAGCAGAAACCATGGGTATAGTGGTAGGAGCTGTAGTGACGATAATAGGAACGTTGTTTAAACTGTTTCTCAAATCATTGTTCAAAGACTCAGCAGCGGTGGATGGATCACTATCATTGGAAACTACCAACATAGGAAGTCTATTTATCTCTCCGTTTAATAATGAGTCACGGCTGTTATCATTTAAAAATCTTGCTAAATTCGGAAGGTTCATTGTTGTCGTTTGTATTCCATCGCTGTTTCTATTTTCATCATACAACTTGTAACGACAAAGAGGACATGAATTGTTCAGCTTTAACCATTCATGCAAACAATCTTGTCCAAACACATGTTTACAAGGCATCTCCACTGGTATATGTGTATATCGAACTTCAGCTGTTTTCGCTTCTTGCTTTTGGGTATCACTGGTCGGCACTTTGTTGTTGTTCAAGTCCTTGGTGGCCTTAGATGGCTTTTCAATTTCCTCTTCTTCTTCTTCTTCATCATTATCTCTTCTCCTCTTTTTGCTAGGCTCTTCAAGATCATCATAACAAATAGGACAACTTTTTTCCTTGATCTCGCCTAATGATTTGATTTTCAATTTAGCGAATTGCTCTTCTGAGATACCCCGTTGTTTATTTTGTAGGCTCATCGCAATAGTTCTGAACAGGATTATTGTGGCAAACCTTATCAATGCTTGTAATCTATTCTCATCTTCTCCTTGAGGCACATTCGGAACATTTAGCACCAATGAAGCTGACCTATCTCTTGCCTCTTCTTGATCCACACCTGATGAGTACTCATAATTCACAGTCAATATGATATTCCTGTTGGAGCCACCATTAGCATTTGACGATGTAGTACTGAAAGGCATACCAGTTTCAGTTTCACTTGTTTGAGAGGAAGATGGTTCAGCGTTTGCCGGAGTGAAAATGTCTGCAGCTCCGCCGGGTCTCAAAAGGTCCAAAAACCGACTTGAAGTTCTATTCGCTCCAAAGACGCCTTCAGAAGTCACATCAAATGCAGGAAAATCAATACCACGCACTCCTACTGGAGCGGATTCCAGTGTAGAAGGTGTTGCGCTTGTCGTTGTCGGAGCCATCGTCATCGGCTGTCTGGACGAAGTTACAGAAGATAACTGACGCCTTCTTTGCTCTAATATTGCATTTCTGATATTGTCTCTATAATCAATAATAACATCTTGTTGAGCTCCCTCGCCAAATTGTAAGATAACAAATCGATTGATCTGGTCGGCATTGCTATTTGTATTGTTTGATCTATCATCGTTAATCAGATCGGGCATTCGTGGGATTGTGTTGCTGATGGAAATAAGAAGGAGTTAGAATTTCTCTCAATGAATAAATTTATTGAATGATTAAGTTTGACTTACTTATTATTGATATTATTATTATTATTATCCATTTTGGTTTTGGCTAATTAGTAATTGAAACACCTAGCAACAAACGCTCAATCTAAAATTAAAAGCGTTGTTTAAAAATAGGGTGGTCACCTAAGAGAACTTAACAGATATATATCCCTGTTCCTTCTGGTCCCGAGTTGACGATAAAACTTGTTGTTTGTGTATCACTAACACAGCATCAACTTTCAAATCGAGCTTCTCTGCTATTGAAGTTTGGTTTTTCGGTTTTCTCTTTTTTTTGGGTTTGTGGTTTTTTCTATTTTTTTTTTTTTGGTTCTGGTCCCGTGATTGAATGGTTACGCAAGAACAAAGGGGTATTTGTGGCTTACAAGAGGGGATTCGGTGGACATTACAAAGTAAATGAGTGACTGGGTCGTTGGTCACTTTGCGAGTTGGATCACAAGATGTGGTTCTTTTACTCACTTCGTTAATAAATGGGCTGCACCGTTGATTGATTAAAAAATGAGGGCATTGTAGCATTCTAAAAGTTAAATGATATAATAAAAACAGTGATATTTGAGATTGTGAAGTCCTGTACTGCTGGTTAGCAAATTGCTTCACTGTAGTTTTGAAATTTTATGTCATGCTATGTACTAATTTATTCTGCTAAATTTATCTACTTTCACATATAACATACTTCTTAATAGTACCGTAACATACTATCGAACATTCAAGACCATGGACTACTTCAGGAAACCTCTATTTCCTACCTTCAAAGGGCCAGTGGAGTTGCCTGTTTTTATTAAAGAGAGTTTAGATGAAAACTGTGATGTTACTCACTATGTTCCAGTACATCCATCGAAATTACATAAAGATGACAAAGTCGATTTTAAACTGTTTGTAATCAATCGAACGAAAGTATTTAGAGGTGACAGATGCAAAGAGCCTATTCAATCTGTAAAGTAGATTGTTTAAACGAGATTTCAACTAACGCTCTTAAAGAGTTTGTATTTATTGACGATGGGTCGTTTTATCAAGATAGGCTTAAAGAGAATGAAGTACCGCTGAATGTCAGGAATGCTCAGATGTTGGTTGGCAGGCGGTTGTTCAATCTAAGTAACATTTATTCCCCGTTGAAGATCTACTCTCTCAAAAAAGTTGATGAAAGTGCATGTTCAGAAAAGCCAGCATCTGCCAAAGTTCGTAAAACCTTTTGGAAAATGGAAGTGTTAGATCATAGTCAAAACGTACCTTGTTCAAGGTCCGGTCATTCCATTTTGGTTGACGCCAAGAATAATCGTTTGTTCTTGGTTGGTGGTGTCACTGTTCTTGCTGATCAAGATTATCAGGGCAATATTGACGACATTGACAATATTTGGTTTTATTATCCTCTAAACGATGTTTGGTCTTTGGATTTACAAACTGGTAAATGGGAAAGAATGATGGATCTAAATTTCAAGAATGGACTGCCTCAACATTGTTTACCGGAAGTCCTAACAAAAGATTCCAAGATGCCTGAGTTTTTTCTCAATCTTTCATTGGTTTATGACTACACCAACGATCTTATCTACGGGTGTTATTCCCCCTTGGAAGCTTTGACGGTTGTCACCAAGAGAAGTTCTACCATTCTCTTTTCAGTTGATCCTATGACTGAGACCATCTATCGCGAACATACCTACAACATCATCGAGCTACCCTCTTTGTCGATTGCTTATGATTATAGTAAGCTTCTTGTCCATTTTTCGTTTCTGAAAAAGATAGCATTCAGTGTGATTCCTCATAGAAGATTGGACAACTTGAGATTCGAAAATCAAAGCTCCTCCCATATGGTTACCTCTACAGCACTGATATAAAATTCCCAATAAGGTACATCGGGGATAACGTTTACGCTGCGACATTGGACTCAGTAAGGTCCAGTATCGCCTTTGATCGTGGTAACAATTCTAAGCCACTGAGGCAATTATTAGAAGGAGAGAGAGGATCAGGACTGCAAACATCCAAGAACATAAAAAAACTGTAGATAATGAAAATCTCAGTGATCCTAACTATATGTTTTTATACATTCGGTTTTAATTGTCGTGTGCTCAGTTGAATCATTGCTTTTGCTCGCTACCAATTGCTGCTGAAACTATTCTAATTTAGTTCAGCTGTCTATAGTTTACATATAGTAAGTATTTATATAGTTTATTATATTATTCATCTTCAACAGGAAGTCATATACTTATGAAGTTTGATAAAGTAAGTGATTCTACACTCCAATCATTCTCTCTTCAACAATACTTCTCAACGATATCAGCATCGGGTATTGTTAATGCAATGACTTTGCATACTGGTGAATGTAAAGTTGACAAATGTTTCATGGTGCCTTTCAATGTTGGTTGTAATATGAATTTGTATTTCGTGTATTTCGTGTACTTAGACAGACATACAGTGGTGATTCTTCTAACTCTTTTACTTTGGAATCACAATTTACATCAGCTATTTGAAGTGATCAACATCCACATTCCATATCTAGGAAGTAAGATATCATCAAAGGTTTTTTGGTCAATATTATTAGAAAGTGTCTTTAGTTTTCTTTGGAGATTTTTTACGACAAATAATCATAAAAAAACAAAACAAGTATAGTTTATACCGGTTATCGCCGATATGTACTGACACAGATGACTCCTGATTTATCTCCCGTAATCAAGGGAAGCTCATTACATCATCTTTATATTGGCGGCACCGCCTCACTTCTTTTATCATCCAGCCAATTTTCCCTATTTTCCAGAACTTCTAATAAATGATTTTAGCATCGTTCAAAACAAACTGAGATGCAATCTGTTAAAATTAAATGATTATATAACCAATGGCATATTCTATATATCGACGTGAAATAATAAATATCTACATTTTACAAGAAGTAAAAACTTTATAATTTTGAAATCCTAAATAGTAAATGAGATCACAAACCAAACATGATCAAAGTAATGGCAGCGGCAATCGCATAAACCAAAGATGAGTTGAAATCACTTTTAGAAGCTGAACTTTTTTTAGATTCTGACGATGATGACGACGAAGAAGAAGAACCAGAGCCAGATGATGATGACGACGACGAAGAGTCTGAATCTGAGTCTGAATCTGAGCCTGATGTTGAATTGCTAACGGCTGTGGCTGAAGCCTTTCCGTAAGAAAGTTGAGTATTGGATTCGTAGACCAGTGAGGAGAAAGTGGATGAATAACCAGCAGCAGTGACGGCAGATGGAATAGAGGAAACAATAGCCTGGATATTTTCGCTACTTTTCTTGTGATTAGATTGAGCCAATCCAATTTGAAGATCTGTCAAGTCGTATACGACATAAGCTGATCTCAAAAAGGAGTCACCCAAGATATATGTGTTATCCCCCGATGAGATGATACCAATGGCACAATAGTTGGTTTCTGAAGTTTGTACGAGTAAATCTGTAATTGGAACAGAGATAGTTACTCCTGAAAACTCAAAATCAATGGTACTAGTGTTACTGCTATCAAGACATTCCATAACATATGCGCCTACTGCACTTGAATATGAAGCACCAAGGGCTTCACCGATCTTGATCATTACTGCTTGTGGAGCGTAAGTCAAAGTGGTACCACTATCCAACAATGCTGGTGCTAAAGTTGATGTGAAGATAGCAGCTTCACCGTTGCCAACATCCATGGAAACACCAGACAAGGTGATCTCCAACTTGATAGGGCTATCGAAATTGTAATTTGATAATGAATTGATGATTGGTAATAATTTCAAACTACCAGTGTATTTAGAGTGATCGACACCACCAAATAAAATGGTACCACTAGTAGAATCTGAAGAACCCAAATATAATGAATAAGCCAGCTTGTGGATTAAACCTTCTTGTACCATCTTGAGAGGTAAATTTTCATATTGGTAAGTAGTCTGTGTCAAACTTCCAGCATAAGTGGTTTCCAATCCACTTAATCCGATACCCAAGACTCCTATAGTGGAGTTTGATTCATTAGCAACAGCAAATGATAAGCCACTTACAGTGACGCCACCCAAGGTGACATCATCCCTTCCCCAATTACCGTATGCAAACGTGTAATCGGCGTATTGAATTAAAAATTCAGTATCATTTGAATGGTAACTCTTAGAACTAGATTCGTCAAATGTTCCATAAGTTGAACAATCAATGGTAGCCTCTGGGCTCAGAGCACTTACTATTTGAGTGGCATAATCCCCATCTTCCGATGTGGTGCCGATTTCAGGTGGACCACCTCCGCCTCCTCCGATATCTTTTCTGTGACCAGCAGCCTTTACTGGGCTGCTCCCTTTGGCCAAGAACAACTTGTCAGAAACTGATTTAGAAGCCGAGTTTGAAGACGACTCACAATATGGATTATCCGATCCCATCACCCATAAATCCGATGAACCGGTATCGATTAAAACTCCTATAGTTTGATTATCTGATCCGATTTCAAGATCCACCAAGTAGAAACTTGATTTATTTTCTAATTCAACATTAACAGTACCATCCTCGTTTTCTCTTTTAACGAAACGAGGCTTACCAAAGTAACTGGAATCCAGATAGTTATTACCTCTCTTGACACCAAATGTCATTTTATGGACACCAGCAACCTCTTTATTTTTGGTGAACGTGTTCAAAGGTGTTGCCATACACATCAAAGACGCGCATAATGATAACAGCAGTGTCGGCAATAAAAACTTCATTCTTGTAATATTATGACAATCAGTTCAAATAATAATACCTTACACGGTTGGTTTGACAAATAAATCTATAATTAGCAAATGAAATGTCTCAAGAGTTTAAAAGTTTTCCAAGCTCTTGAAATAATTTCCAGTTTAAGAGTGACAATAACCTATAGCAATGAAAAACCAACTGGCTAGGTTGTCTATATCTATAAACAAATGAATATAATATAAATCTAAGTAGTAAGACCTCTTACTGTCTGTTCCAGGTGTTTCAAAAAAAGCAGAAGAAGAAATCTTTTGTAAGATTTTTAAATTTCCCGTTGCAGAAAGAAAATCTAAAGAGGGCTGTGAGAGAGAAGAATGGATGATACAACCGTAACGAGCCATCTTCTGTTATTAACGAAGTGCACTCGCTATTTGAGTGTGATAAAGTAGCATCTTATTGTGCCAAGCTTACAAGGGTGTGGCAAAAGGCCAAATTTTAAGATAAGACGCGTACATTAATGACCTTTTAATGCTTTTAATTAAAGAGATACGTCACCACAAACAACGGTTTACCACCATAGCCTAAATCTATGTGTCCGATGACTGATGATCTTGAGTGAAAAAACGCTACATTCTCTGCCTCTTCTGTAATGTGCAATTGTGATTTGATATCTTATTTCCGTATTACAGGATTGCTTCATCGCATGATCAATATGGACCATCATGCAATTTAAATGACAACTAGTTTATTTGTAATCATTTCTGATAGGCTTTAAGGATGATATGACCTCTTTCAAGAGCTATTTATTTGCTAAGTCCGAGACACACTTCAGTTGTTTCTTGTAATGTTGTTTGCACCAGTGGAATTGTTCAAAGTCAATTTCTGGTGAGAAAAAAATGTAAAATAAAATTCGGTTTGTGGGGACATCAAATTTATACAGTCATTTGATAGAACACACAGGAGAATCATCAATTGGCCAGAGACATGAAGCAGAGGCTTTGCAGACCTGCTATTAGCTGCTTGAAAGTGGGATTTGTATTCTCTCAGCCGGGCCTGGTGCGATGTGCTTCAACTGACTCCACTATACGATCTACTTCATCAAATACGTCGCTACCTAGATCAAAGGGACTTCTTCAATTCTTGTTTGAGAAACCAAATGTCGGTTTCAGAGCCAAAGTACCTCTTAGTGAAAAGGAATTAAAAATTTTTTGCAAGACTAGACCATTATTTACAAAGAAGTTTTATCAAAAGTTCAAGTTTCAACATGTTGTCGACGAATTCAATGTCGAGTCTGATCTTATCAAAGAGCTAAGCAATGTCAATCATGAAATTGATATGAGCAGATTTGATAGAGCAGTACCACAAGCTGGTTCAGTTATTGAGGCTCGTCTTCGAGACGGTACAATTGTCTTCGGAGTGGTGATTGAGTCTCTTCATGGAAAATTCACTGAAGATATGAATACTTTAAAAGTTCTTACCGCTGATGGCTTCTTTCCGAAGGTTAGGCCCTCTGAAATCACATTTCATATCCCAAATTTTTATAACAAGAATGCTCTTTTGAAAATATTACAAAGTCCCTCGAAGTGGTCTTTATTACAACAGGTCCAATACTCAATGATATTGTTCATCCATTATTGTATGGAAACTGACAAACAACTTTACAAAGCTGGAATATATGATTCGCTTTACTTGAAACTTTCCTCAAACTCTTCAATGAGGTCCTTCACTTTGGCCAAGGCATCACAATTTGTTTCAGTCTCCAAAGAATTTCTACCTAAAAGGTCACTCATGAATTTTGCCTTGGTATTCTTGATTCATTATCATGTGGTGAACACACCTGAAAGGTTTATTTTCCATAAGCCATCAGTGGATGTAAGACTTTCCGCTAACAATACAGTTCATTCCTGGAAATCATATCAAGCCATCCCTAGATTTACATCCGAAACAATAAGCAAGATTGATAAATTGTCCCTCAATTCTGTTCGCGATTTCCAAAGCTTTGTCCTGTACATGTACGAAGACTCGTTGAGAACGAATAGGCTAGGACCAAATGTGGTCAACGTGTTGTACTACAAGAAGAATAATTATCTCCTAATATTCCAGTTTTTGAACTACTACATCAAATATCCCCATCCGGCTTTGAAACCTTTGGTTATAAAGTTTTTAAATGAAAACTCAAGTGTGAAAAGGGTTTCTGATTTCTTGAAAGGCTTGTATATACATGATACTGTGGGAACCGATGAGTTATTATCAAGTCAGCTTTTCGGAAGCAATCGCTCTTCGCTTTCAACTACCAAAGCGGACCAGATCTTACCTAAAATTGAGTTTGATTCTATTTCATTCACCACTTCTGTACCTTCTTCATCTGAAACTCCATATGTGGACCATTTCCAACATTTGAGAAGAGATGTCACTCTGGAAATGTCTGATGTCAAAGTATTTGGTATTCCTTCAATTGGATCAAGTTCGTGTGAATTGGCAATTTCCGTTTACAAAAAAAACAGTAGAGATTGGATATTCAACTTTCACATCCCTGATGTTGGAAGTTGTATTTCTCCTCATTCAAAAGATCAATTATTCACGAGAATTTTGAAAAGACCTATTGGGGATGATGTCCAATTACCCAATGGTAAACTAAGCTATCTTCCGGATGGAATCAAAAATTTTCTTCAATTTAAAGATGATGGGAAGAGGAAAAATTGTCTCACGATAAGTTTTGTATTCAACAGGAGAGATCCGGACAAAGCTTGGAAAAATTTACAACCGAACATCAGATTGGACAGTATACAAGAAATGAAGTTATTGAATCAATCACAATTATCGTATTGCATGGGGAGTATGAGCCCTTTAAATTTTTCCAATGAGCTATCGAATATTGATCTAACACCAGTAGGTGATGTCGTGCAAATGTTAAAGTCTAGAAGAAAATATAGGAGACAAAATAGTTGTCTTGATCCAGGTTTCCCACTACAAAGAATGGTCACCGATGATAAGGAAATCTTTTTTGAATCCGTATCAATGACTGAAATGCACAAGTTTTTCGAAGAAGCACATCTTTTTATTGATACGTTGGCTGGGAAATTTTGTGAGGATGTCAATCTCCCGGCTTATTACCACACACAAGATTTCTTGGAAGATGCCCCTGATTGCAAAAACGAACCTGACCAAAGTTTGTTATACCCTTTTTCCAAAATTTCACCTAATTTGTTCAGCTCAATTGAGAACATCACCAAATTTAGACATTTTTCGGGATCTTTAGTTGCTTCAGCATTTTTTTGGGCTTTAGAGTTTTTCGACTCTGAACAAGTCCATTTCCATCCACCCGTTGACAAGTCTTATCACAAATATCATGGTGTAAATAATTCTTTAGTTGAAATATCGAGACCTTTGCATCATTTAGAGCAATTAATAAATCAATGGCAACTCTTGAAATATTTCAATAAAGGATCATCACCACTGGACGACTCTAGATTACTTCTTGAAGGATATTGTATCAAAAATTTCGATAAAGTGTTGAAAACAAAAAACAAGAGACCACAAATCACTCTTGCTAGTTTCTACCATAATGTTATTGAGGAGAAAAGACAATATCTGGAAAATTTACTGAAACGTTCAAAAATTCAATGGATTATAAAATACATGAAACAACTGCATGGCATTAAGCCTCGTCAATATGAAGAGCGTTGCGGTGAATTAGTTCAAGAATTTCAGTCTGATTATTTCCCAGAGACGGGAGATGACTATTTCCTATTGTTGAAATGTGTCGTTACCAAATCGAACTCTGCTTCTACTGATGCCCCTGCATTTGCCGCTGTCTATTGTATCGAGCTTGGAATCGAAGCTGAACTATTGTTGTTACCCGGAACCAGTGCTTCAATTGGAGATCGAATGATTTGTACCACAATTGTCTACCTGAATGAGATTGAAGAACAATTGATCTTGTTGTGAAGATGTCATGGACACCACTGTTAATCAACATTTATTATTTATCTACCTATTTATCTCTTTATCTATTTATCTCCTTATCTATTTATATATTTATCTCTTTATCTATTTATCTATTTATCTTTTTATTAAATTATATCATGACATTATTTAAAAGATCCAATACGTGATTGCGAAAAATTTATCTATTACTTTTTTATTTTCAACTATATATAACACAAATGAACCAAGATCAGTACAATGATAACTCCCTCGTCACTTCATCTAAAATAGCCTTTGGAGCAGGACCAAGTCCAAGAACAGTAGCCGATCCAGAAGGGACCTCAGTTCTTCCAGCATCATGCACGATATAGCAATTGATATTCAATGATATAGCTTTAGCAAACAATATATCCATATCTTCCTCTGATTTACACTTCAATGTAATCTTTGCCTGGCCTATTGAATCCCATCTATGTAATAACTCCAAATTTTGCGAAACTTCCCCTTTCAACATCAATTTGTACAAGGCAACAGCGGCATGTGCACATTGAGCTGCAGCCTTACCCTTTGTCATTTGTAAGTCCGTCCTCACTATTAATGCCATTCTGCACTCTCCTGGGATTTCATTAAGAGGTCTTGAATCAACTTCGTATGGTTCTTCCTCTTCTTCCTCTTCTTCATCACCATCATCATCGTTGTACTCATCGGCGGCATGCTCTTTCCTCAACGAGTAGACATGAGAAGTGTAAGTTGTTCCAATGAAGTATCCTGTGACTAATGAAGCCAAAGACACTCCTAAATATTTCCCAACTTGTGACATTCTCTATGTGATTGATAGATAATTCTCTGAATTGATCAATTAAATTTACAAAT
The DNA here is from genome assembly GCA_003706265.2 of Nakazawaea holstii. NCBI lineage: Eukaryota > Fungi > Ascomycota > Pichiomycetes > Alaninales > Pachysolenaceae > Nakazawaea > Nakazawaea holstii. The sequence continues at coordinate 27,820 of PPKU02000031.1, read as the reverse complement.
TTGACATTTTTTATTTTTTTCATTTTTCAAATTTTTTTTTGTCTCTTTGTAAGCTGAAGTTGATGTTCTATACAAAATGCCATTTCATATCAATACCTTTGGCTTCTTATTCTTCAGTTTTATCTTCTTCTTCTCCACTTTCTTAGCGTAATTTCTCCAGTTCCCTACTCTACTGTCTCGCTCATTTTCCCACAGTTTCTTCACCTCTTGTTGCAATCTCCTCTTCTCTTGTGCTTCTTCATTTCGCAGTTTCTCATTTCCTTCTTGTTCCATTTGCTTTTTCAACTCAATCTTCTTCATCAATTCCTCTTCTATCAAGAGCTCTCTTACTTTTTCTCTCCATTCTTTCAAGAAATCATCACCTTTCAACCTCTCATCATCAACTGTCCATTTCTTTTGCAGTATGAGCATTCTCCTTCCATCGGTGAATTTATTATCCAACTTTATTCTCGAATCTTCATTGAGCAAATCATTATGAGCCTTCTTGAGCAAATCAAAAGCTTCAGGAGCTCTCTCATTATCTGTCTTATCTGGATGTATCAACAATGACTTCTTACGATACAATTTCTTAATATCATCCTCTGAACACCCTGGTTGCAATTCCAAGAGCGAGTAGGAGTCTAGCCTGAATGAGTTCAAAATCCTATGAATCTCCTTATCTGTTGCGAGTGATCCTTCCACGGTTTTCAAAGCTCTATCTATATCCATCTTGATGGTCTTTATCTCTCTTCTCTTGTCGTTCTGGCCCACAATTCTTTTTTTTGTGTAACCCAAACGCAACACAAAACGGAAAAAGTGAAGTTGATTTGTAAAAGACAATTGACATGCAAATATAGAAAGTCGTTGTCTGTTGGAAGAATGATATAGGCCATGGACTCTGAACTATCAAGCTTGACTGATGTGGAATCACCCAGCCCCATTCTATCAGATGAGGAAGATATGGAGGCTTTACATTCCTTGCAGAGTGATAAAACAAACGACATGGACAAAACACAGTCAATGAGTACGATGGTAACACTTAAAGTACCTTTGAAAAAAATCAAGTGGAAGATATCTCAATCCCCAGATGTGTCTTCGACCACGTCTTTACCACTGCTGTCAGTGGGGCGGAAACTGAAGAATAAGCGAAAAGTGAAAGATCAAGTGATAGATTCACAGGAGATTATTCAAGCAGAGCTGAATGAAGAGAATGATATAATAGAGAGCTCCATAACTATAGCCTTGACAGATCCTATAACAAAGCTGAGAATGCTTACCCCCGTGAGAAGTACCAAATGTGCTCATATCGACTCATTTGATCTCGATAGTTTTTTCGCATTACATAACATTTCCAAAGTTAAACTAAAATCAAGAAGGTTCAAGACGGACCTATCACTGTTGAAAACCTCATCACTTTCATTACATCAAAGACTTAATCCGTATCTGAATGACGCTCCTGCAAAATCGAAACATGAATTTGTCAATAAGATGGATTATGTCATGTTGAAACTTGAAAACAAGCATATGGGAAGGGACAATAATAATTTGAGATACTTTGCATGTCCCATTTGTGATAAGGAATTTGATATCTTTAATGATTTATACTCTGTGGATTTCTTACAAGAGATTATTGTTGAATTGCATAACATCTTGATCAACAAGAATGCACCTACAAGCTTTATTGATGTGCTTACACAGCGTAAGCATGATTTCAAAGAAGTTACCCATGTTGTAATCAACAGAGATGGGACTTATAATTATCACGTGGAAGACAAGTACAGAGAGAGTCTTGAACGCCATGAATTGGTTGAATTGATCGACAATGGTGATGATGATGAACTCGCTGCTGCTACTACTGCTGTGCCCAACAACCAATCACCACAGAAAACAAAACGGAGAAAGATCACAATAGAACTATCCGATAGTGGTAGCTCACCAGATGGGCAAGGAAATGATTACTTGAATGAATCAGGGAGGGATATAGATAATCCTATCTTTATAGAGGATTGAAATAGGTTTTTTAAACATGAAAATGACATTATGACAAGAAATATCATCTGAATTTGAAAATTTGTAAAACTTATCAGTTGGAAGTTTCCAATAATGATGACTTCATCACCTAATTGATTCTCTTTATATTTCTGAATACGTTCACTAGTCTTTTATAACGGAGTTTGAATTAGAATTTCTTACAATTCGAAAATATATAAATATAATTTATATTGATGCAATATCATAAATGAATGAATGAACTAAAAAAAACATTATACAAAAATATGACTATCTAGTTGACTTGTACTTCTCTTCTGACTTCAACCGTTGACTTGGATCTAATTGATTCATACCTCCCAACAATGCTTTCGAAATAGCTTCAGTGGTTCCAATAATCGGTCTCATGACAGCGACAGGGGTGGCCTTGGCAATTGCCATCAGTGCAGATTTGGCACCATCACTAGCAGATATGGAGGTTCCTGCTTCTCTCAATGCATTTCTTGCAGTTGAAAAATTACGACCGAGGGATGAATACGCAGCTTGAAGTCCCTCTCTCATATCGTGTGGTTGATCTGCATATAACGAGACAAACCTCTGGCGTTCATCGTCATCATCATCGTCATCAACTTGATCATTGAACGAGAGAACATCTTCATCATCATCTACTTCACCGATGACAAATGGTTTACCTGATGATGTTCGAAGATTTGTTACAGCGGATGGTAATTCATCATCACCACTATTGTCAACGTCTTCAAACGAGTCCAAACGTGATTGGAAGCCTCCACCTCTCATAGCAGGCTCGATGGAATCAGTATATGCACTTCGTCCAATCAATGATGCCTCTATATTATTCCTCCTGGATGGTGATTTGACATTGGTGATTGCAAATAAATGTTCCTCTTCTTCCATATTTGCCGCAGCTTGTTCTCTTCTAAAACTGGACAATCTACCAGATGAACCTTCACCACCAAGGGCGCCTTCTGCATTCTCCAAAGCAGTCTGTGTTCCTGCCGCGAGTTTGACACCAAATTTCAAAAGTTCATTACTTGTGGTCTTGGCAAACACAACTGCTCCCTGTTGTAAACTTCTTACAACTCTTCCATCCTTCTTATACTCCTTTGCAGGTACCGCTACTAAATATTTGAAACCGGATCCGATTTTAACAACTGATCTCACTGGTGCTAGTCCAGCTAACACCCCACTCAATTGTGTAGATTTGATATCGGGCATCCAACAATCGTTCAACATTTTGTTCAACCTTGGGAATCCGGATATACCATACAATGAGACTTTTTTCAAAATCATCTCAGCTTCATCCAAGATGAATAAATTCATAAATTCACTTGTGTGTCCCGATCTAATACCATTATAATCGATTTTTTTAGGTTTATAATCCAATTTGATCCTTACAGCATTAACGGAAAATTTCTGGATATAGATAACATCTTCATATGGGTCAATCAAGAGAAATCTATTATCTTTAAATTCTCCAAACCTTGCCAAGAAATCCAAAGTATCCTGATCAACATGTAAACTAAGTGGAAGAACATTGACATCAAGTATTAATTCAGTAGCAGCCAAATTTGACACAGGTCTTACAGTTTCAATTTTCATTTGAAACATACTAACGCCGATTTCTTTTATTCCAGCATCGGTCATATAAGTAGCAAATCTATTCCATGTCGAAGTTGGAACATTATCAACGATGAAAAAATCACGAACTTTGATCTCCATTGTATTGATTGTCTCTGAAGTGGAAGATCCATCTTCATTTGAATGATTCTTTGATCTTGGTGGATCTCTTGTTGGATCATAGTTTGTAAGCACAATCATTTCAAAATCAACATCGTACAATTCAATAGAAACTTTTTGATATTTTGACCTTCTTAATCGTAATTTTTTACCCGTATGTTTCCCCAAATTAATAGTTGGATCAACGTTTGCATTATCCATGAATCCATTTTTAGAAGATGTTGAATCCATCATCGATATAGAATCATCGTCATCATCATCATTGACCCCCATATCTCGATTGATGTTGTCTGTCATTGAAGCAATATCTGAACCTACCGGTAATGAAAGAATTATGGAATCGTACAGAGTTTCTCCAACCATTCTACCATTTCCGACACCACCATTGAAATCAGGAAGAAATCCCATTTCTCCAAATGAATCTCTCCTGGTGGATCCTCTAGATGGAGGATCAGAATTCAGTCTTGAATCATTATCTTTGAGATCCTTGGCAACTTTAACAGCCTTCTCCAGAACCCTTTTCACAACACCAGATATTGTATTTCGGGTCTCCTTCCAGTCATAACCATCAAAGAGATTTAAGGTGATTTTGGAAGCACCAAAATATATGGAAAGTGGAGAAAAATCTTCATCATCATCCTCCAGATTGATCTTTGGACTCAACGTTTCAATAGATCTACTATCAAAATGTCCATCATTGAAGTATATAGTATTATGAAGATCATTTGAATTGATGAGATCATCATGACCAGATTCATGTTCAAGTGAATTTGTTTCGGGAGACATGTCACCTGAAGATTTCAATGAAGCATAATAGCTATCAACCAAGCTTGGATTACTCTTCAGGGAGTTGCTAACCGAATTTGAATCTAAATCCTTTGATGTGGATTGATTCAAATTATCTGATGAATTTTGAAAGGCAAATTCTTCAATATTATCAAAGATATTTACAACTTCATCCGATGCGGGTTTATATTTCTCTTCAAATGTTACATTAACGGGCTGTTTCAAATCGTTTAGCAATTGAGTCAAACATTGAGCTGAATCAGCACATAATTCAACGTTCCAATCATCAGAGTTGATTTTCATATCAATCAAGGATTTCTTTGAATGACCTTTATAATTTTTGAGGGTCAGTTCATTGTTGAAAATGATAGTTGAATGTATGGCATTTATATTCGCCACCGATACATATCCTTTCAAGATAAAAGTAGAAACTTGAGACCAACTCGGTGCGTTAAAAGTATTAGCCCTCAAACTGTTCCACTGTCTTAAATGTTTTGTTTCAGAATCACTCAAGATGTTGGAAACGTCATCGATCAATAATATTGACAAAGTTTTCAAAGATGACTTGACAGACAACTCTTTGCCAAATTCAACATCTGCATTTCCCTTTTTAATAACGACAAGAGCCTTAGCAGCTAATCTCCCTGGATTTAATCCAATGATACAATCCGATAATACTGTCCTTATTTCCAATCTAGATTGCTTATTTGTTGTTGTTGTTGTTGTTGTTGTTGTACCGTTCACAGGTGAATTATTTGGTTCTGCTTTTGAAGAAGGAGTATCGAAAAGGGACAACCAGCGTGTATAATAATCGATACTAACGTTTCTTAAGTAAAAATTCAAAATTGTCTTATCTCTCAATTTAGCTCCAAAAATTGGTGATTTATTATCATCAGCGCTTGCGATTCCAAAACAACGTTCTTTCAATTCACCATCCAACATTCTGTTAATGCTTCCATTCATTATGAACAGTTGGCGTAATGAAGTATCTTTGAATATGTTTGAAGTGATGTTTTGAAATGACAGAGAAATGCCACCAAATTTGGTATTCATGTTTAAAACTTTAACGTCAAGTTTCTCCAATTGGATAAACATTGATAAAGATTTTTGGAAAAAAGTGGTGTTATTCAATCTAACTCTTTTCTTTGGTTTTTCTATAGATGATTGCGAGTTTAAACCAGATAATTCTGACAATGATGTGTTGAAATTTTTAAATTCTTCAACGAGTTTCTGCAAATCGCAAAATTCAATTGTAAAATCAATTGAATCGATCGAGAGTTTGGAAGACATGAGTATATTGGAGACGTCGAATTGGTTATTGCTGGTGATACCAAATGTTCTAACAATTTCATCTTTATTGAATTTTTGGTACTCAATTTTTTGTAAAGAAGCAAATTGTTTCAAATGATTTGGACCAATTTTCAAATTGAACAGTATTTGCTCGATAACCAATGTGTTTTGAAGATTGTTAAATGAAATGGGGAATATAATAGCATCAATTGAAATATCATCGGATAATTTCAAGTTTAATGAAATGGATTCAGTTTGTAATGAAAATTTCGAAACTGGTTCACAATTTTTCTTTGGTTTGGGGACATGATTGTTATACCTTCTTGAATCCAATTGAGACCGTAAAATTGAAGTAGTGTGCGGTACATTGGTTGAAGATGATGACGATGATGATGAATTTTCCAAAAATTCCAACAATGGAGTGAGAAATTTCCAAAATTTTAAAATATCAGCAACTGAATATAAATCGAAATCCAATTTTGCCGGCTTAGGAATAACAACACTTGTATCCTTGTGACCATTTTTAAGTTTTTCAAATTCAAAAGTAATATCAGCTTCATCAATCTCCAAACTTTGATCATATTCGGCAATTACCTTGTTGTTATTACCTTTCAAGATCTTCACTGTATTGACAAATCCTTTGAATTGATCGATATTATCCTGAGCAACTTTAATAGTTTGTAAGGAGATCTTCAAAGTATCATCTTTGGCAAATAAACCATCGTCTAACAATGCAGAGTTCAAGTCAAATGTAATATTGTTTATTGAAATATCCTCGAATAATAACGCTGCGTCGTCATCATCATCATCGTCTATGGTATCATCTGAGATTGAAGATTCAAGATCAATTCTGATGGGTACACCTCTTACAATTCTATTATTCAGCACTGTGCTATCCCTTGATGAAGATGATGATGATGGATTTTTTTGTAAATTGTTCAACTTCAGTATTCTAGTAATTGTTTGAATAACACCAGTCAATGCTTCTGGCCATGGTGTCAGAGAGACATTTATTTGATCAATGGTTATATTTGAGTCTTCAATATCTTGAAAACCTTGAAATGAAACTTCTCCTTGATTTATGTACATCAATCGTGTTGGAATATCCGTTTTTTTGCTCTTGATGGTTGATTTTTTGGAAAAATGTGAGGTGGCACTCATATATAAAGAACTTGCCTCTTCATGAGAAAAAACCATTGAATCCATCAATGATTCCTTATTCCCCAAGATTGATGAAGACATCATATCCTCATTATCCTCTTCATCGTCATGTTCATAATCATCATCATTCTCATCTTCTTGATCATCTTCCAATTCTTCTTCACTTTCCAGATTGTAATCTTCCATAGTTTCCCCCGGCGAGGTCTTTGGATTGATCAATATGAAATCAACGCCTTCAAATTTAATACTTCTAATTCCATCTGCACTATTAAAAGAAACGTGTGATATATGAATTTTGACAGTTACTGTATCGGCAATCACTGTTATATTGATATCATATAATTCCAATCTCAACCTTGATAATGCCAACTCGGCAGCACGAATCATGACAGCGTTCAATCTTGAGTTGTTTTCCAGTTCACCACCATTACCACCATTTTTTTTAACGTCATCACCGTTGGATGAAGAAAAGTCAGAGCTTGATTCTAAATCATCATCAACAACGTCATCATCATATCTGTCTAACATTATACTATTTGCTAACTCGGCAGTACTTTGTGCCAATGAAAATTTACCCTTTTTATTATTGGAGGCATTTGATGAAGGTGCCAATATCATCTCTATACCCTTTGCCTCTATATTGACACCACCGCCAACAGTAAGTAATAATTCTAAATTATTCACTTTACCATCTCTTAAGAAGACACCTGGTAATGAGATTTTTTCAGGATCAAGTTGTACTTCTCGAAGGTTAACTTTTGAATTTGTTCCCAAGGATACATCTAAATTAGGTAAATCAATTTCTGAAAAAACCGATAATTGTTGTAATACATAACGAAGTAGTCGTTTCTGTACGTTTTGGGGCATCCATTGAGGTGCCATTTATGCTATTATAATTGGGTCTCGAATTATAAAAAATTGGTTGAAATTATCAATGAAACCATAAAAAAACCCACTGTTCCAAAAGCAAAGTTGTTTTAAGACTGGGGGAAGCTTTATTTGATACAACACTTTTTATGATTTGTGTTGGGACCGTTTTTTTTCCCTGTGTTAAACCTAGATGGAAATGTGGTTGGATAGTGATGGTTATTTGTATCACAATATACAATAGATTATATGGCAATATGGGGTTATTAGTATTTGTAATAGCAGATTGTGTACATCTCTCTCTCTCTTTGTTTCTTTGTGTCACATCAAATTTGTTTAATCTGCGATTAGATATTGATACGTGGGTGCACTACTAATTCTACACATACTTAACCGCTGTCAACCAACAGAACTATATATACAGGTATATATGTATGGAGAGTGATATCCTCTTTAGATGGTTATAGATCTATGCTCGCATATGTATCTGTGAGTGGAAATAGGTGTTGAATAGTATTGATAGAGATATCAGCTAGATATTTATCTTGTACCTTTTATTCCTAAAAAGTGTTCACTCATTACTCATACATATATACACACCTATAGATAAGGAGATGACAAAGTCAGTTACTACACTGAAGAACAACAAGAGCACAAAGAACAGGAAAGAAGTCAATTTGCAATTTCAAAAATTTAAATTGTGAAAATTTTATTTCAAAACGGATTTTGGCGCTTGTCAAAGGCCTTTGATAACAGAACATTACATACAACTCCGTATTGTTAATTGGCGCTTATTCCACACGTCCACCACAGTTACTTACACTGGTGCCTCGTGTCCTATATATATCTATATATCCATATAGATGGATATATGGAGATATGGGTGGATATACATAGTGTTATAGAATAGAGTAAGTGCCACTGTTTGTTGTTCTTTAGTGTAATCGCATGTAACTTCCTCTACAACAGACACCTGTTCATGCCTTTTGCTACTTCTAACCGACTTGTGCAAGGCCCCAGGATGAACCCTAGTCTGTTAGTTAGTTAGTCAATGACTCATGAATAGAATGACCTGAACTTCCCCACCACCACCACCATCGCCGCCACCACCACCATTATAGTCATCACTGGCATTTGATATAGCCGTAAGCAAATGTCAAACACAGCAGTACAAAGAGTGTAGAATGGAGTGGCATTAATTAAACAACTGCTGGGGAAGAAAGAAGGGCACATGCCCCCTCGCTCATCCTAAAAAACAAAAAGGGGCAACAAAAAGGATAAATTAAAAATAAATTGTAATTTTATCAAATTACATATATATATGGATCATATTCCCTTCAAATATATCAGCACAAGTGTATCGATGGTTCACTATTAATCAATCATAACAATACACCTTACCAGTCACAACATTGTTACAAAGAATCCAGTTGGTTTTCTACCTATAAAAATCTTGACCGAAACGAGAAACAAAGGATAAAGATCACACAACCCCATATCCCGATTATCAAGAATTACAATTATATTATCGAATCGACTTTAAATATCCAAAATGCTTGCCACCGATATATCCAAACTCACTTTGAACAACAATTTCAGTTCATCATCTTTCCAAAATATCAGTGGAGATGATTTAAAATCAACCGGTTATAAATCGATCCCTTTTGAAGACAAACAACAACAAATGGCTCTTGTCATGGATAAAATCGATCAAGCCGGTTTCATCCCAGAAAACTTGATCGAACTGGAAACCAAATGGTTCTATCAATCATTAGGTATTGATGATGGTTATTTTGCCAAGGAATCGGTTGATGGTATCGTTTCCCATATTCACGCGTTATATTCTGCTAAATTGGATGCCTTCTCCACAGGTTCAATTAAACCTTCTTTACATCACAAGAGAGAAAGTGAAGATCATGCCGTTTACTTTGATACTTCGAGAGATGGTACTTTTGAAAACTATGAGCAAAGAATCGATGATAAATATTTGGATTTGAGAACTCAGAGTTATAGAGCAGAATCTTATATCGCCCCATTAATTATCAAAGGGAACCCATCTGGTGAAACCATTAAATGTCATTTTGTTTATCAAAATTCATTTGCCAATCAATCACCAAGTGAAGATGAAACTGATCTCGATCAAATTGGTGATCAAACTTTTTTAAAGATTGCATCAAATCATACAAAGCAACTCTATACAGAGGTGATTACCGAAGTTGTTAAATCAGCAGGTCCAATTATCAAACATTTCTCCATCACAAGTACTGGTGAAAGTAGAGTCATTATTGGATTCCATAAAAATTCATCACCAAGGTATAATTCAGCTTTAACCGCGTTATGTGAATTTTACAAATTATCAATTAGTCGTAAATATGTCGAGAATTTTGCCAATGGAATCACCATCATTTCAATGTACATCTCTGCAGAAGATTTGAAAGACTCGTCAGATTTGTCTATTTATCAAGTTATCAAGGAACTGTCATTGTTGTATTCTATTCCTAATAATTTGTTTAGAGAACAATTCAAAAATGGTGAATTATCCTTACAAGAGTGTATTTATGCTCATTGTGGGGTCATTTATGTCACACATTTCTTGAACAGATTAGGTCCTGAATATAATTCATTATTATCATTGTTGGATCCTGAAAAATTTGTTGCCCATGCAGAAGTCTTGGCTAAATTAAGAGAAAGATTGAGATCTGAAACTTTTACTCAATCGTACATCTTGGAAATTTTCATAGCTCAAAAGGGAATCATACAACAATTATATCGTCAATTTGCTGATATCCATTATATCAAATCTTCAATAGAGAGAACTTTATCTTATCAAAGATTAACTCAAATTCCTCCAATTGAAAGTGATGAGGATTTCCAAAATTTGTTAAACCATAATTGTTCTCAAAATGAACATCATTCATTGGTTTTAAATTCGTTATACACTTTTAACAAGTCAATTTTAAAGACAAATTTTTATACCCCAACAAAAGTTGCCATTTCATTTAGATTGGATCCAAGTTTCTTACCGAAAACCGAGTATCCAGAAACTCCATTTGGTATGTTTTTCGTTGTTGGTTCTGAATTTAGAGGTTTCCACATAAGATTTAGAGATGTAGCAAGAGGAGGTATTAGAATTGTCAAGTCAAGATCATTGGATGCATATGCAAATAATTTGAGAAATTTATTCGATGAAAATTATAATTTGGCAAGTACTCAACAACGTAAGAATAAAGATATTCCTGAAGGTGGTTCTAAAGGTGTTATCTTGTTAGATCCAGGTTTAGCCCAAGATCATCCAAAGGAATCCTTTGTCAAATATATTGACTCGTTAATTGATCTATTGTTGGTTGATCGTATTCCAGGTGTTAAGGAACCTGTTGTTGATTTGTACAAGAAACCAGAAATCTTGTTTATGGGACCAGATGAAAACACTGCTGGATTTGTTGATTGGGCTACAATTCATGCTCGTAAGAGAGGAGCTCCCTGGTGGAAATCATTTTTCACTGGGAAACAACTTGGTGGTATTCCTCATGATGAATATGGTATGACCTCATTGTCTGTTAGAGCTTATGTTGAGAAAATTTATGAGAAAGTTGGTTTGAAACATGAACAAGTTTCCAAATTACAAACTGGTGGCCCCGATGGTGATTTAGGATCAAATGAAATCTTGTTATCTAAAGGTGAAAATTATTTTGCCATTGTTGATGGTTCAGGGGTTATTGTTGATGAATCCGGAATCAATAAAGATGAATTGATAAGATTAGCTAAGGAGAGAAGGATGATTTCCTTCTTTGACAAGTCCAAATTATCACCAAAAGGTTATATAGTTTTGGTTGATGAAAATGATGTTGTATTACCAAATGGTTCAGTGGTTTCTAATGGTGTTAATTATAGAAATAATTTCCATTTAAACATTAAACAAGTTTTCGGTGATAAGATTAAATTATTTGTTCCATGTGGTGGAAGACCAAATGCTATTGATACTACCAATGTTCATACATTAATTGATGACAAGACTGGTAAACTGATTATACCATATATTGTTGAAGGTGCTAATTTATTCATTACACAATCTGCTAAATTGATCTTGGAAAAAGCTGGATGTGTTATTATTAAAGATGCATCGGCAAATAAAGGTGGTGTCACGTCATCATCGTTAGAAGTGTTGGCTTCATTATCATTTGATGATGATGAATTCTTTGCCAATATGTGTATACAACAAAATGGTTCAAGACCAATTTTTTACAAGAGATATGTTGAAGAAGTTCAACAAATTATTGTTAAAAATGCTCAATTAGAATTTGAAGCATTATGGAAATTACGTGAATCAAGTGGTAAACCATTGAGTGTATTATCAAATGAATTATCAATAGCTATAAATAAATTAGGTGATGAATTAGCTTCGAGTCGAGAATTATGGGATGATGAAATTTTCAAAAAGAAAGTTTTATTATCGGCATTACCAAAACTCTTGTTGGAATATGTTGGATTTGACAAGATTTTACAAAGAGTTCCAGAAAATTATCTTAAAGCTATATTTGCCACCAAATTAGCTTCAACTTTTATTTATACAAAGGGAATGGATCCAAATCCAGCTATATTTATTGAATTTTATAAAAATTTCAATTAATTGTATAGTGTATGATAATATTCCCCAATGAAGATGTGATTGATATTTATATTCCGTGTAGGTTGATACATGAATCAATGATAATGTAATGAATATTTTAAATTTGCAACTATATTACTGTGCATTATGTTGATGAATAAATATGAATAAATAAATAAATAAATAATTTAGAATATTGACCTCTAACTCTTTCCCTCTCACCCTCTCTTCACTTTCTCATCTCTCACCTTCACCTTCACCTTCTCACCTTCACCATCACCATCACCTTCCCAGTATTATTATTGTTATCATTATTATCATGCCACCCTTACATTACCACCCTCCTCTGAATTATTATTACTATTATTATTACCATCATTACCATCACCGCCCGATCGTTGATAGATATAATCAGTAGCACGATCACCTAAGAGCGCAACGGCCATTGTTGAAATCCCCAAATATATCCTTGTCGATTTTGGTAAATTCATGTATGATTTCCATATCGATGATATTGAAATCTTTGATTTTGATGATGATGACATTGAGGAGATTTAGGTGTTTTATGATATGATAGGTATAAGTTTATGTTATTATGCTCTTGTGTTGATGGGTGATTATGATTATGTATGAGTTATGTGTGATGATGTGTTCAGGTGTGCGTGTCTTGAAATTGGGTTAAAACAAGATTGTACTTGTTTGTGAAGACGATGATGGATGGATGGGTCTCCTTTTTGATTATTTTTATGTTTTTTTAACTCTTTTTTTTGGTTGGTTAAAAAATTAGTCTGTAAGTTGTTCACGATTGACAATTTAATTGATAGAGTTATTGAAGATAATTGATGAGGTTGATTGGTAGGTATTGAATTAAGGTAGGTAGGTGTAGAGAGTGAGATATATATAGAGGTAGGTACAGAGATAGATAAAGATCAAAACATATAAACATATACACATTCAGTATAAACAACTATATAGGATTATTATATCTTTGATGAAGTATCCTTCTTTGGCGTAGTAACAGGCCATTGATAAATATCTCTATTACCAAAGACATAACCATGCTCTGATAAATATTTAGCCAATGAAGCAGGACCTCTTGAACCATAGGCGTATTTTTCCGGTGTTGGCAGATTTGGACCTTCAATATAATTCAACAATGGTGTGAATAAACTCCATGATACATCTAATTCATCATCTCTGACGAAATTGGAATGGTTCCCGTGTAATGCATCTCTGATCAATGATTCATACAGTTCAGGGATGTAGAAATCCTTATAACGTTTGGAATAAGTTAAATCTAATTCAGTTAATGTTGTCTCTGTGGATACACCTGGTAATTTAGCATTAACCTTCATATAAATTGATTCATCTGGTTGAATTCTAATGACTAATTCATCTCTTGTTATATCTTTAAACATTCCATTGACAACTGGTTTATATTGAATACGAATATCAACTTTTGCCTCATTTAATGCCTTACCTGCTCTCATTACAATAGGAACACCTTCCCATCTTTCATTTTCAATTTCCAAATGTAATGCGGCAAATGTAACACATTTAGAATTTGGATCAACTGTTTCATCATCAAGGTAAGAAGGTTTAGATCCATCTTCGGATTTATCGTATTGGCCTAATAATAAATCGTGCTGATCTATTGGTTTAAAAGCCTTTAATACTTTAACTTTTTCATCTCTAACCAGTTCTGGGTCAAAGCTGATTGGTCTTTCCATGGTTAAGATGGTTAAAACTTGTAAAAGATGATTTTGCATAACATCACGAATAATACCAATGGAATCAAAATATCCACCTCTACCCTCGGTACCAAATGGTTCTTTAAATGAAACTTGTATAGATTTAATATGATCTTTGTTCCATGATGCACTCAAGATCTCATTACCAAATCTTAAAACGGTTAAATTCTTAACCATCTCTTTACCCAAGTAATGATCAATTCTATACAATTCCTCCTCTTTCCAAATTGGTGCTAAACTCTTGGTCAAATCTCTTGAACTTTCTAAATCATGACCAAATGGTTTTTCAATAATAATCCTTGCAATACCTTTAGATTCCGGGTGAACATGTTTTTTCAAATTACCGGCAACAACTGTGAATACAGAAGGTGGTAATGCCAAATAAAATAATCTATGAGATTCTTTAACATTTCTTGAATTTTCAAAAACTTCAATTTCCTTGTTCAATTCTTCAAAACCTTCACCGGAATCGTATGGACCATGCATATAACTACACAATTTCAAGAATTGATCGATTTTAGGTTTTTGTTCATCAGATTTAATTTTCAAATGACCAACAATACGATCTTTAAATTCTTCATCGGTTAATTTGGATCTGGCATAACCAATAATCTTAACGGTATCCGAAAGATAACCTTCACGGAACAAACCGAATAAAGCTGGGAATGTCTTCTTCTTGGCTAAATCACCAGAAGCTCCGAATACCACAATAGCTGTATTTTCTTTGAAATGAATTGGAGACATAGTTATTTATTATCAATATCAGTAATGATGGATGGGATGGGATGCAAGGGAAAAAAAGATGACAATTAATACTTTCTTCACTGGACAATTCGTATCGACAAATTGAGTATATAAAGGTAAATATATATATTAATTGAATTGAGTTTGGATGGGGTGATGAATATTTTAAGTATATATATGAATTGTATAATATATAAATATTACTAATGATGGCAAATTTCCCAATAAAAATATAATTTAGTGTTGAGTTTTTGGTGAAGATTGTAAAATTTGCTATTTCGGTTGTAAATGATTATTAAGTATGAGAAATCTCCTCCGCCTTTGACGGATTGGTGTGTGTGCGTGCACGACCAAATTAGTAATGGAGCACGAAGTGGCTGAGGCCCACCCGCCACTCTTTCACGGATTCTTGTTGTCCCGCTTGCGCACGCTCACTAGCCACTGGCCACTAAGCATTACGCGCTCACTAGCCACTGGTCCTGTTAGGGAGGGTGTGGGAAGGGAAAGAGAGATACCGCGGGTATAACGGTGATACATATGGTGGATGGATGGATGTTGACGGATTATATAGTTTTACTATCTTCAAAACGGTGTGTAATTGTCTCTGTTTATTCTTCGTTGTTGCCGAGTGGTGTAACTAGCTAGTTAGTTAGATAGATACAGATTAGTTTTGCCTATAGCCGGTATATGCTTGTATAGTTATATACGCTTTCTTTCGGAATTGATGTCTTCCATATCGATTCGATTCGATTCGATTCAATTGCGGACCGGAAAAACTTTGGAGACTGTTATAACGGGATGTACGTATGTACAACATTACAGTGGTGATAAAGATCAACCGGGTGGAAACGTCTATTACCATATACATATATATATATGATCTATGTAAATGTGCTAGTTCACCATTTAGAGCCAATGGCCAACGCTTTTGGAACGTTATCATCGAATTTTTCCACTTTATTATACCCAACTTTTAACAATCTATTTTCATCAACGTTAAATTTTTTATAAAAATCATGTAACCAATTCCCATAGTCTATGGATTCCGATATTGGTATCGTATAATACATCGTTTCTATTTTATTTATCCATTCTTTTAAAGAAGAATTCTCATCTGGTAATATCTGTCCTCCTCCATTGATACAACCATTAGGACATGCCATGATTTCAACATAATCACATTTTGACAGATCAGCAATTAATTCCAAATCTTGATCATTATCATTTTTCAATTTTTCCACTCTTGCCTTTCTCCTTGAAACTAAATTCTTGGTTTTTTTACCACCATCACCATTATTTTTCAATTTACGTACAATATTTTGAATATTTCTAAAACCATTAACTATTGCACTTGATGCTAATTTTTCATTATTATCATTATTAATCAATCTCAACTCGTAAATATCAGAATTACGACCATTTATTTGAATTATAGATGAGTTTTGCACAACACCATTAATTTTCAAATATTTTTGATAATTCAATAAATATTGTAATCCATAACCACCAGAACTAGAACCATCATCATTCATCCAACTTTCAATAACATTTGGCCAATTCCTTGGTGAATATTGACAATAAATCTCATTGATATCAGTTTGATCCAGTTTGATTTCCTTAATCAATTCATCAACGTTGATCTTCTCATCTATCAATAATTGTATCAATTCCTTCAGTGTTATAACACAATCAACATCTTTTGACATATCATCCCCCGTGATTAACTCTCCATTGTCGAAAGTTCTTTCTGGTCTTGCCAGTTCTAATTTCTTATCAAAGCATGGCATAATTGACAAATGATATATATCACTCTCCAGTTGTTGTAATTCTAATGATGATAATTTTTTCAAAATTAATCCAGTAATTTGTTGTGGTGATTTTATATTGCTTATCCTTGGAATCAATTCAGGATGAGTCTTCTCCGCATACATGATGAAACCTGGACATGAACTTGATAATATTGGGGATTGTGTTGTCGGTGTTTGCTTCTTAGAAATCATCTCCATCGAGGAATTTTGTAATGCAATTTTTCTTCCTAATCCCATCCCAACTATAAAACTGAACCCTAACCTATTTATGAATAAATTCACAAGAAATTTATCAGTTTGTTCAATACTTAAACCATAAGCACCAGCAATAGAAGCTCTTGACTGATGACTTATGCTAACAACAAATTTTTTCTTCTTCCCATCTTGAACATTACTCTTCAACGCATTGATCAACTCCTTATGTGAATGCTGTGCAACCAACACTTCCTCCGCTGATGTGATACAACCAGAACAAGCCAAACAGTCACTCAACGATATTTGTGCTTGCTCTAAAGGTTTCGATGTCCCATCATCGATCGAAACTTCTAATGGATTACCATCGATGCCAATTTCAATCTCAATATTGGTATTGGAATCTCTGGGTATGGCGTTTTTGATCTCCACAGGTTTGATACATGCTACCCCAGGACTAATATAGTCGTTAAGATCATCTGCTGATAATATCGCACTCATACTTGTATTACGTGTATATATCTTTCGATGAAAAGTTTTGATATTGATGTATATTTTTACTCATTTGAGATTACAAATGCAATTTTTTTTTTATCTCTCTTTTTCTCTTCGCTTTCCTTTTTCTCTCTTTTTCCTTTTTCGGTGCGATAAGACTGATCATCATCAGCCATCAACATATTAACCCAATGACAAATCTCCTTTATGTCATATCAAGAAAAAAAAGTTATTACATTGATGATATATATATATAAATCTATAGAGAATACTTAACTAAACAAGACATCTCATCCAGAGCAACAGTTTATCAAAAATAAAAATGAAGTAACAAACAGGTCTTTTTAAACACTCATAATGGACCTACATGATATCTATCACCACAATCCTCCAACAATGGTTCAATAGTCACAGTCCAATTCTTATTGACATAATTTTCATCACAACCATCATGTTGACACTTGTTCAATTTCCTGTAAAAATGAGACGAACAAATACAATCAATGATATCTTCACTTGTCTCCTTTGTCTCTTTACAAGCATTGGCAAACAAAACAGTTTCTGTACATTCTTTATCACACCAAAATCCAGGCCATCTATCTTTGGCCAATGTAGTCAGTAAAGTTGCAGAGAAGATCAGTAATAATGTTAAATATTTCATCTTTGATATAATAAGGTTAAATATAATATATATATAATAGTTAAAGAACAGATATATATGATCCTATTTATACAAAGTGCAATTTCATCAACTTTTCCACCTTTTGCAGTAAATACTTGACATCTATATAGCATACTTTAGAAACATCAACGTTCTTCAACTTTCCAATATCTTTTCACAAAAACAAATACTATGCTGTAATCTCATCATGCGGCAATGGGGAAGCTAAAAAAAAAAAAAAATTACGTGTACATATCAAAGAAATTATGTTTAGAATTGAAGGGGTTTGTTTTATTGAATTATAACTTTGAATTGAAGCAAATTGAATCCACAATTGCCACCACTTTAGAGCAAGTCCCATAAGAGGATTGGTATCCAGTACCACCTGCACCATAATTATGAACGATTTTATCGTTTTGTGGATCCCTTTCCACTCTTACATCACCTTTCCTTCCTGGTCTTAATCCAACTTGATGTCTAACAATTTTTAAAGAAGTTGGATTATTTTGATAATTTGGATCAATTAACCGTGGTGCATATGTTAAAGCATTTTGTAAAAATCTATTTGACATTTGCAAATCAGGTTCATTCCCCCAATCATTTGACAATTGACAACCACCGATGATACAACCACCTTCTACCCTTGGCATCAAATAAAATGATTCATTTGGATGATCTGGGTCATGTAATTTCACACTCAACTTGTATGGGAAGTTGTTCTCTACCAATACCGTTTGTCCTCTAATTGGGTACACGGCGGAATCATTAACACCTTGTAGTGAATTGGATGCTATCCCGGTACAATTGATAACGAGATCCACATCAGCTAATGGATCAGTTATATTCTTGATGGTTTGTCTCTTGTACGTGACACCGTTATCAATGCATTTATTTAGTAGATACCCAAGATAAGTAGTTGTGGAGATGACAACACCCAAGTATGAAAATCCATATGCAAATTCATCATCTAATTCAGATTCTGGAATCATTTCAAATTCTTCAACAAAATCTTTGAACCAAGGTAAATAATCATTGATTTTTTCCATTGACATTTGATTCAGTTCAAATGATTTCTTGGTGATTTTGGATACATTGTATTGTAAATGAACACCAGTTTGTAATGGATTTTGTTTTTTACCAAGTGATAAAAATTTCAAATATCCAGGCTTATCAAAATCTTGTAATTGAAATTGTTCATGATTGGCAAATGAAGCCCAATTGGCTCCGGCAAAATTACTGGTATAAGTGTGATCTTCAAAACCATCGAAATGGAATTTTTTAGATATTATACGAACGTCATAACCTTGCTCTGATAATAAATAAGCTGTTGTCAAGCCAGTAACACCCGCGCTAAATTATTGCTGTTAGTAGAGTACACCACCAAGAGTGTGTGTTGTTTAAGTATACATTGTAACCCACTTACCCAACAACCAGAATCTTCTTTGTCATATTGTATAGTACACAATTGGAAGTCAAAAGTCCAGAGTCAATCAGATATATGTTAATCTATTTTAATTATTAATTTCGCAAGAATCATATCCTAATTATAATTGACTATCAAAATATTATCAGACCAAAAGCGCTTAGGAAAGTTGGCCGAAGACTGAAATAATTTTGATTTATTTTTTAGCGTTTTAGAACGAAAAATATATGGGCTTTTGGATAAGTGAAAAAAGTCAAGTGCGTAAATTTGTCAGATTCAAGAAATGATCAACAGTATAAGCCATTGTATTAACACCGGTAATAGATGGATCCTTTGAGTGGGTGAGTAAGTTTATGGGGGATGTCTGTTATCATCGAATTCTTGACGGATTTTTCACTCAAAAAAAAAAAAGCCTTCTAGATCTATACACATGTTAGATATTGAAGAAACACCCTGTATAAGGACAATACAAAAAGAAATAACAAAAAATTCAGCATATGATAGAGCCAGGCAGTTACAAGCATATTTTTATAACGGGAACGAGAAAGATCTGCTGCATACAACAAAATAATAATAATATATATTTGTCATTTCTTTCACTGAACGAAGCCAAACAAGACAAAAAAAAAAACAAAATTTAAAAAACACAGAATTTTGTCTGGAATTAAATGGAATTGAAGAGGACTATGTCAATCTTTGAAGATCTCGGTGAACCCCTTTACCAAAGATGATGGAATTGGTTTACGTAATTGTAGTAATAGTACTTAGATAGTGATATGTAAACATTCACTCCAGTACTAAAACACAACGAGATGGCTTTATTGAATCTTGACAAAATATACCTTGTCAAGTTTCTAGAAATGATTTTCAACTGCCTTCATCGGTTTATAGAATTACACAATTGATAAAACCTTATTTCACATCATATGTTTTAGCACCAAAAACAAAACTCAAATAGTACCCAAAACATCAGCACAGCGAGCAAAAAAAAAAAACTTTTTCACAACCCAAAAAAAGTCTCTAGTCCCAAGTCTCAAGACTTTTTATTCTGATGTTCTCATTTCTAAAAAAATAAAGAAAGAATTTTTCCCCCACATGATTGTGTGTTGTGCCTTTTTTTTTTTTTTCTTGCAGGTGTGTGTGTTTTACTTTTTAATCTTTTCAAATCAGTAGTATGATGATATGTGTATCTATCTATTTGATTTGAGACACAATAACTTCTAGACCACTTTGATCTCAAACATCGGATGCAGTTTGAGTTGCTTGATTGTTCACCCGTAATTTATCTGGAATCAATTGTGTGACCAATATCGAATCCCACGTCATCTAATACCAGGCAATTTTTATATTTGTTGTTGATTTTTGACGGGTGATTTGGGTTTTGCCAAAAGGATAAAAAGAATCGGGATTCAGATAGGTATATCGAAGTGGTAAAACCGGGCAACAGAAATATCTATCTCTCTATCAAGTGGAAAGGCAATTTTTTTTTTCGCTTGATTGATTAATCTTGCACCGAAAGCTCCTACCGAAATCGAGCAAGAAACAAACCGGAATTACCTACCGGAAAAAACAAACATCAAAGGGAAAAAAATAAAATAAAATAATATTAAATAATAATGAAATATAAAATAAAATTACGGAGTAATTAACAAATAAGTCTCAACTACATCTATCTCTATTGTTGTTGGTGATTCTTGAACAACTGGAACTGGCAACAAAACATGGAAATTATTCATACAAGATGAAATTCATATCCAAAGGATGCTGCTGTCTCAGGTTACTTAACATCGTGATTCTATAACTGAGCGGAGAAAAAAAAGAAAGAATGAAAGAAAGAATCTTTAGCCATAGCTAAACGAGCTTAAAAACTGCATAAAGGGTATTTATCTCCATTCGTAACTAATATATCTAATCTCCCTTCCCTTGATGGTGAAATTGTGCAATACTTTGTCCTTTTTTCATCCAACTCTTCCTCGCTTTTGTCTAACATATCGTTTTATGACATGTTTTTTTTTTGCAGGCTGCAATCGTGAATTGGGGAAAAAAATATGATTGTTTAAGAAAACATCACTGTGACGGTTGTTGCGCATAGGGAAAGAAATCAAAAAAAAAAAAAAAATAGACACAAACAATTAAATCCGGTAGTCACCGATGCTGTAGGAATGTATATATTATACCATACATATAACTCTTGAAATGATAAAACGACACAGTCAACTTCTACCTGTGATGATGGATCTAAAATTGCACATTGTAAATCCTTCTCGGAGAAGCTAGACACAAAGAGCGGTTATATCAATCGTCTTCAAGATGGAGATAAATTTGATTGATTACAACACAAGTTCCATAAAATGATTTATTTCAGTCTTGCCTTTTTTAAATAATACAGTCTTTTAAGATCCACTAGTATTGAACGATTCAATACATCGTTCAATACATTGCAGTTGATAACGATCAAAGAGAACGAAGAGAGAAAATTAATCGTCAAATGACTCTTTTTCGCAAAGCAATGTGATTCAAGTATTGTTTATAAACAACATGCGAGTTCATTGATGAATGAATCAATCCCAACTCAAAGAGATACTCTCACCAACTGGTGGCACAATCTCAATCAGAGTTTCAAAACCCAATTCATCCTTGAAACTCTGTGAAGGTGTCTATTAACAAGGTGTGAGGGAACAACTTATGAACGAATTCCCTGAATCCATATATCAATGCTCAGCTTTGAACCGGATCTGAAAATGTCAATTGATGGTGGTCAATTGATAAGCGTTGTGAATGTCTCCGGTTTGTGAATGAATAAGGTTGCTTTGTCAAGTTGACATATTTTAGCAATCAGCTCTACATATCAAATCTTCAATATTAGACCCATAACAAACAAGTGCATCTTGCTGAAAGTTTATTGAAACAAGAGTTACCCAGTAGCGGTGGTGATCAAGTGTGATATCATATATGGATCATCAATGGAGAACCAGAATGTGTTGCAACGAGTATGTCACTATAATCAGTAATTGAGATTATATGAGTGATGTAACCTTGTGACGACAAAGGACTAGGGGGGAGAGGGGGTTTATTCTCCGCGGGTGTTAGGGGACTTACTAAAAGAAGATTGAGTGCGTGAGTAAAAGAATATATGATTTGCGATCAATGATTTACAGTAACCATGAGATATGACATGATTTAAATTTTGGGAATGATATGATATCTACATCCTTTTAAAACATAGAAACAATATAACCCTGTGAATTGATTGTCATCTTTTTAGAAAATTGTTTCAAAAAGTATCCGGTTTAACCTTATTGAAACATAAAGTATCATGAGTGATGAAAAAAAATTTCAAAGAAAAGATCAATAATGGTTGTAAATAGAGAATATTCAATCAATGCTTCGATTGAAGTTCAATTGTTGTTTCCTTGATTGATCAATAGAGCAAATAGTAGTATTGAATAAGGGGTCAAGGATAATAATTGGGAAGATCAAAACTAATGAATGATTAAATGAAAAGGGGTATATAGCAATTTTGTATATATATAATCTGGAAAATTATTGATCTAGTCCTTGTGTTAGTGAGTAATGCAATGAATTCTGAAAAAATTGGTTGCTTATTGTGAAAATTAAGTTTATATTCTTAGTTGTTGTGTTACATTGGTTAAAAGATCATATAGGGTTAAAATTTGAATTCGATAATAAGCGCTAGAAAAAAAAAATGGTTGTTGTTTTAACATTTGTTTGCCAAATGGTTTGAACCGCGTTTTGTTTGCATTATCAGTTCCGGTCAAAATTTGACATGTTCCCGGTTACAAAGAAGAAGAAAGGGGGCAAGAAAATTTTTTTTCTTCTATTGTTCATGGTTTGCCCCTGACTATGAACAATTTACACCATAGAGATTAAAAGGTTTTTCCAACTTACATACATACATATAAATCGGACCTATATCGCAATATGCACTGTTCGATTGATACAGACTGAAACTGAAATGGGAGAAGAAAAAATAAAAAATCATGATCCGCAGTTAACTTCCAAAATTGGTTGGAAAACCGGTTTTAATTTCATTACTTTTTCCTCACAAGTAAGTGCACTTCTTGCCGCTTATTTTAGTACTAATGCTATTGTTTCTGAACATATGGTAAAAGTTCTTCAAACGTACTTATCCACAGAAACGGATTAATTGATTTCAATTCCATGAGCAATATATATATACAGATTTAGTTTATATCCTGAACCTTAATCTTGCAAATACTAGGAGGTGGAGAAGACAGAGTAGAGTTAGACACATGTGATTTATTTATCAAACGTCATAAAAAAACATACAGCAACAAGGAAGTGATATAGTTTGTTGTCTTTTTTTATTTTTTCTCGTTATTCATTTTGAAGCCAATTGTTCCAAATGGTGCTTTTACTCCTTGCAAGTTTTCCAAATGTGTAACAAAAAAAACAAATGGATGAGGAAAAAGAAACAAACGTAAAACGTATATCTTTAAAACAAAGAAGAAGCAAAACAGGACTACAAGAACAACAACAATCAATACATCTTTATCGATCTATTCTTTGCGCTAATAATTATGATGATGACGATGGCAATCATTTCTATATCAAGAGAGAGAGCCAAAAGATTTGTGTCCCCTGTCGCTCTGTGTCTATTATCCTGCATCACCGCCCTGCGCCCCGTGCGTCACTCTACTATATAAAATAACAGAAAACAGCATCAAAGCACGGGCAACGAGCAAATTAAATTCTTTTTTTTTTGTGTCTTCTGTCTGTCTTCTGTCTGTCTGTGCCAGCTTTCCAGTAGTAATAATAATAAGCAGCAATTTCTTTCAAAACCCATGACATGACATGATGATGGATGCAAAAGTGCGAAATATTTTTTTTGACAATTAGATTCGAAAAAAGGATAAATTTAAATGAACTGGGGAATCAGATAAATACTTTGTTGTAAACCAGTGTAGTTAGGTACTATGATATGGAAGCTGCATGTCAATTAAAATTGATGTGTTACAAGAGAATTCCCATTTGAGGGATATACATACAGCGGATTATACATCAACATCATGATATATATATTCCAAAATCTTTAAAGGTTGGGTCTAATTAATGTATGAACTATGACGTTCGAGGGCGCTCGTTTACTACCCAAACAGGCAACATTTGAGATGATTGGCAAGTGTGTCAAACTGAACTAAAACTTTAACTTTAAGAAAAAACAATACACATCACAGCACAGCACAGCACAGCAAAGCAAGAAGAAAAAAAAAATTATCAAGCCAAACAATTTCTATGGATTTGGGATTGTTGTATTACTACTACAGATCTATAATTCTTGTCTGCACTCCTCATTATTAAATAAAAACTGAGCTTGTCTTTATGTAACTTGTGGAAATTCCATCACCTTCCGAGCCCCGAAGAGAGGTTATTTAACCATGGTTATATGAATGATTTTTTAAGTCATACTGCATACTAATTATATTGTACGAGTGGCTCATAGGAATTAGTGACACATTCGTCAATAAAAGATTAAGGATTAATTTAGGAACAATTCCTCTATCTTGATGTTTTGCATTACCTTATTTCACATGTCTATGTGTATGGTCTGTATTGTCTGTCAATATCTACATTCCTCTTAAACTTGGTCAAAATTAATACGAGTTTTACAAATTGAACAATACATACAAAAAATTCAAATTCTTTTCAAAAACACAAGACAAAGGTGGTAAAGCAAGTGAAAAAAACACGTAAAACAAAACACACACGTAAAAAATCAAATTGTATATATATCTATTTATAATTTTAAAAACAAAATGTCATCATTATCAAAAACTCAAAACTTCATCATGTGTATGTAATCAATCAATCCTTTTTAACTTGTAGTATTTAATTTTTATTATTATAATGATTTATTTTTAGTACTTTTTTCTCTCAATCTTTGTAATAATAACAAACAGTATATCAATAACCATTTTTATTTTCATTCAAGGCTGTACAACTTTTGAGGCAAATTCAATTCAATTCAAAACACACAACAGGACAAAAAAACACAAAACCACAAACAAACCCACATAAAACCCACCACTCCAAAAGTAAAATTCTAAGACAATCTATGTATAGAACCTTTTTTTTTTCTTTTATTTACTTAACTTTTTTTTTTTTCGTTCCCATAAATCCAAATTCTAAGTCAAAAATCAATAACCAAATCAAATTGACGACAAACGAAGGGATCAATTGTAATAAATTTATAACCAATATCAATTAAAGAATGTATTTTTCATCCTCTTGAAATTTTAAAGATCTAATCTTTCTCCTTCTTGCATTGATAAACCAATTACTCAATTGTTGTGATGATAATCCAGTTTGATGAATCAATTCAGTTTTTTGCTTTGGATTTGGATATGGATGATTAATATTCTTATATAACCATTCAACTAAAATCATCGTTGTCTTCTTTGGTAAATTTGATCTTCCCTTACGTCCATTTTGTGATCTTGATATTATACCAGTACTACCATTAGATTGATGTAATTTCCCCAATGCCGCCGCTGTTGTCGTACTTGTTGTCGATGTATTAGAAACGAAATCAGAATGATCTGATGTCGATGATGATGAAGAAGTTGATAAACAACGTTGGAAAATTGGTGATTCAATAGGTGAATGGATTACTGATTGTATTGGTGATGATCTTGAATTGATATCGTTTAATTTTTGAGAATTTGTAGTAGAGTCATTGACCAACGATGTCATTATTGTATGTGGTTGTGGTTGTTGTGGTTGCCTATTATTATAATTATAATTGGAATTCAATGGGGGTGTATAGTATTGTTGTTGCTTGTTATTATTATTATTATGAGCAATTTGATAATTCAATTCACTGATATTGATAATCTCATGAATTGAGGGTAATTTGATATGTTGCTTTTGTTGTTGTTGTTGTAATTGGATTGGGAACATCTTTGTCTGTTGTTGTTGTTGTTGATGTTGTAAATGTTGTGGAGGTGTATAGTTATTAAAAGGTACAACGCCAGTGGTAGTGTTATTACTATTGTTATTGATCAAGTTTGATAATTCCATTTTATATAATTGATAGTAGTAGTAATAATAATAGTAAATAATTATATGATATGATATGAGTTGCTAATTTGAAAGATAATATATATCATAATGGAAGATATCCACTGACATATATATGTGGAAATAAAATAAGTAAATTGGCAAAGATTGAAAAATTGTTTCTCAAACAAACATAACCATAACCATAATAATGTAAATGCAAACAAACTTGCACAACGCACAACCAACGCAGAAAACAGAAATTTATCTATTTGATTGATGGGCGCAAAAGAAATTCGCCCCGTACTACAGAGGAAGGGCCGAATATGTACATATTTAACACATATTCCCTGGGACTATTCCCTCGTATGTGCGCTTCGTCTTCCTTCTTCGCTCTCTCGAGCCTGCTGTGGTGTGTGTTATCTTCCCTTCCAATCAACTGGGTAGGTGGTAAGCCATCAAGAGCTATAGTGGGTGGGTAGGTAGGTGGTGGGTTCATCAACTACCAATACAAGATGCAATTGCAACACAAACCATACACATAATTCCCCAAGTCTCTCCTATTGTCAATTGATAACACTCAGGCATAATACTTTGGTCCACCTTGACAAAAAGTATTTTAGCCGCCTATTGGAATGAGTGAAAAATTCATGATGGATAATAATAGTGATTGATTGATTTTATTAGTTTGTTTGTCAAATTTTATTCAGAACATTCTTGAATACATGAATAATGGCTTTGAAATATTTTCACCCTCAAGACCCAACAACGGCAAGTTTAATAATAGCTGAGTAACGAGTAGGCGGTACCCACCAGGCAAAAGATTTCAAAGCATAGATTTAGGTCCCATTGGATAATCAACCAACAACTAACAGCAAAAAGTCAAAGCTGAAAAAAACAAAAAAAAGAAACAACAAAACACGTCATTCCCAAAACGGACACAAATGCGATCTCACATTTAAAATAAAGATTGGAGTTAAAAGGTGTTTACGAAAAAATGCTTTGCCTTAGGTTTTTGCTACGCTTGTTTCCATATTTGGTTTTGCTTTGCAATCATGGGACAACTTTTTTGATATGATAAAAATTTATTAAACTGTGCTATAACCCGCCAGGTCATATACACTATATAGACTAATAAATTAAAGAAGGTGTTAATGTCCCTTTACATGCTAGTGAGGAAAACTCATTCCAAAAATCGGGGCGTCAATCCGTTTTGGGTGAGTAAAAAACCTCGCATGCTGATCATCCATTAACTAACAAGAGGGAGAG